>JAAQPG010001102.1:0-24928 GCA_013186905.1 Fusarium udum | reverse complement strand
TAGAAGAGGATAAAACTATATATAGGATAAAATAAGATAAAAAACCTTAAGTTAATATCTAGCGTGCCCTTTTATACTGCTCTATAAGCATAATCCAAGTCTAATACTTAACTAAACTCAGAGGTTAATCTGGTTATCTACAGTAGCTCAAGACAACTCTTTTTCCCCAGGAAGATAAGGTAGATAGTTAAATTTTAAGGTATAAATAAAAGTCGTGTTTCATTCTTCAGTCTAAGGATTTGCCAATGCTCGCGTTAGAACGATTTCTTTAAGCTAGAATGGTACTTGGGTCCTCCTTATCCGCCGTCAGAGCCTGCCTATAACACCAAAGGGTAACTCACTAATTACAAATGACACAGTATTCCATAGTAGATCAATGCTGTGTAGAGGCGACGTCTCCAACATGTTGATTTTACTTCCGTTCTCGCCTCATACGAAACGAGGTCATACTTTGAAACTGGGCCGAAAGCTTCTTGAGGCCTATCCTTACAGACAGAGCCTCATCTCTTTCAGGTCGGCACTGGCCCGAATGCCGCCAATGGACAAAATGGTACCCGCGATTGCACGACATAAAAGGGCGTTAGGTCACCGGGCGCGAAGGAGTCAAGCAAACAAGCAAATAATAACCATCGGGGTCGAGTCAATTACCGGGGTGAACTATCTTTAGTGCAGCAGATAGTAGACATAGACGCATCCAGCGCATCGCGCAGACGCTCCATAGTCAAGCTAGATGTATGGTATTGAACAATCGATTGCCAGTGTCAGTGCCTTTGGTGCCTACGAATTTGTTGTTGGAAAGTCGCAGTGCGACCAGACTGGCGCCATAACGTCTCATGAGGTCAGCGAGCGGATGCGTCTCCACGACCACGTCCGCTTTTACAACGCCCGCTACAACAACAATGCGAACATTGGCCTGTAGGCCGTGGACGTGCTGAATGAATCGCATCAGGGTTTTCCCGCTATTCACAACCGAGTCGACCAGAATAATGGTGCGCTGTTGATCTACGTGATGCACTTTCAAGTCCGGTGGGGATGAGGCATGGATAAACATTGCCTGAGGAAACACCATATTGACCCCAAAGGCCATGGCCTCTCCACCACGCATCAGTGCCACAATAGAAGTTTGGTCTTCGTTGCACAGTCGATGGCCCGTCGTTTGATGACCCTGTACGTGGGAAATGGTGTACTCTTGGAGACCAATCAGTTGGGTAACGAATTCGGTGGCCAAGTACTGCCCGACCAACCCATGGGCTTCCCTTAAGGCGGGGCCAGAAACGGAAGCGTTGCGGGTTGGTGTCGTCAACAGTTGTGCTGCAGGCCTGTCCGTAGCGTGCAGTATCTGGACGGAGCGGCGGTGGCACGTGACTGATTCGATGAACAGTCGATCATCTAGACGAACTAAAGGCAGCTGACTCTCGTCCAGACGCCGTGTTGATTGACTCGGGAGAAGAACCTGTCGTGCTCGGAAGTTTCCATCTTTCATAGCCTTAGATAAGGCTTCGTCCATGCTCCGGCTCCTAGTCTGCTTGTCGCCAACAACGACAATAGCTTGATCAGCACCCTTAAGCATTGGAAGATCCAAGGGGCTGTCCCCGAATGCCCAAACATAGAGACGGGCGTTTCGTAGTTGGGACACGATGGCA
This sequence comes from Fusarium udum, assembly GCA_013186905.1. Classification (NCBI taxonomy): domain Eukaryota; kingdom Fungi; phylum Ascomycota; class Sordariomycetes; order Hypocreales; family Nectriaceae; genus Fusarium; species Fusarium udum. The sequence goes on along the minus strand of JAAQPG010001102.1, from coordinate 23,285 downwards.
GCTTTGGCCGCTGCAGTAACCACGAATCCATCCTTAATTCGACCTCCGCCGATGACATAGACCGTCTCTGACAATTTGTATCTCTCCAGAACCTTTCTCCAGACGTGACCAAGCCCACATGTGACAACTAGAATACCAATATGTCTCCGTTCCGCGGCAAGTCGCAGAAGGGAGGTGATTTGTGGGTGCATCACTATGCCCGCAGCCACGGTATCGCACACGGTCTCAAACTGTTTATCATCAGCTACCTCTTCGTACAACAAGGTTGCTTGGTGAAATGCAGCTTCCGAATAACCAAGGCGACTGCTGAAGAGCTCGTGCAATGTAGATCCTGTTACCGAACTCGGTTGAGCCCGAGCAAGTGTTTCCCAGAACAAGACGCCCGTGTCTTCTGCTGTGAGAGTCTTGTCGCCATCCATCACTAAAACCGTCTCAAGATCATCATGCTTGGGCAAAGCGAGGATTTCATCCAGCTTAGCCTGTACGCGAGTTATGTTAGATTCGACCGTGCTGGGCTGCTGGAAATGCAGGATTAGATCCATGATTCTTAGTTGCAGAGTGTCGGCATTTGCGATGCCGTAGAACAAGATGTGATTCTCACGACAGAGGTTGCGTAAAAGAGAAATCTCTGTCTCTTGCCATCTGCGCAGGTGGTCTTGAGACATGACAATGCGATCTTTCTGTTCGTCATTCAAGCGGCGCTGCGAGATAAGACCGACCGGCATATTCAAATAAATGATGTGTGTGAACGTTGCTAGGTCATTCGAAGTATAGACTAGTTGGCCAGAAGCATCCTGTTCTTTCCAGAACATGAGATGTCCAGTCACGATTGCAGTTCGCCCACTGTCATGGCTTTCCATCCCAATCGCGTCGATTGCCTGGCTACGCAGATTTGACTTATCCTGTGCGTCCAGTTTGTGGAAAGCCTCCAGGCCACCAGGAATGAGGGATGCAATCTTGTCTGACCCTTCGAAAAAAATGAATTCTGCCGGGCTGAGTTTTTGTCGCAGATATTCCAGCAAGAATGACTTGCCCGAGCCGGGAATGCCATAAAGACCAATGACCGTTGGCTTAGGTGTTACTTGCGTGCCTATGATTGAGCCGGCGTTAACCGTGGCAGGGGCAGAAAGTAGACCTTGGTTATTACGGTCATCGCCTATGCTGATAATGGAAGAAGCAGCCATTGTGAGGATTGAACTAGCTGGTGGTGGATGCGCCTAGACGTTGTGCAAGAGAGAGCAGAAAGGGGGAGGAATAGCATGGGTGGGGAAGATGGATGGAAACTAAAGATGGTAAAGAAAGAACATGTCGAGATTTGCCTTTTTATATCCTTTTTTCTGCTATAGATATCGAGATCAGGCCGATAATCTCGACATAAGGGTTATGTTTCTAGAGCTGTAGCACTTTTTCCTGGCCGCAAAACATAACGGCCTCGCAGAGCCTTTTTCCCCAATAGCTTGCCGTTCTAGCAGAGGTCGGGCCAGGCACCAGTGTCTAAACCCCCTCCCCCTTTCACGCTACCTCATCAGTTTGTTGGTCGGCCCCTGCCTGGTGCCGTTCCAACAGCATCAAACCAAAATGGATGGATCAGTACTCCCACACTTGTTGGTTGCAAAGGACAAGGCACCCATAACACTCGAGCACACCTCCATTCGATTGGTAGCTCTGTCTTTTGGAGGGCGTTCCATGAGACTCGCCACCTTGCCCATGTGAACATGAACAGGGTCTTGGCTTGAGTCTTGAATACATATATAAGTCCTCATCTTCCCACTGTCGAAGGCTGAATATCTTCAACGCAGCCCACACTCCAAGATCAACTCCAAACATAGCACCATCCTACAAAACCTCTTTTCTGAAGACACCACCGCCTACAGTTTCCCTTTACCTTCGACCATCCACCTTACTCCCCAAATCCAATCCAGCTATCCTTGCCTGTAAAGAGTCATTCGGTTAGTGTGTTATTCCTTCACCTCCACTACTTCCTTCACCCAATCTCATACAAATATGCAGTTATCATGTGCTCCTACACCCAGTACTACTGTGGCAACTGTAACAAGGACACCACCAAAGGGGGTACGGTACGACTGCTTGCTCGGACAAGAAGGCGGGTAAAAGTTGCCAGTTGCAAGCCCAGCGGGTGCGAGAAGTCAGTGGGTTGAACTGCAACTGCAAGGATCCTGTTATTCGTTAAGCTAGTATTCACTTTCATCAGCGGTTATCCTTCCGAGGGTATTAGGCTGAGGATCGTGATCCAAGATAGTAGTGGAGAGGAGCGAAGAGGTAGGGGGACGGTTCCGGAACAGCATGGCGTTGGTCTCAATTAAAAGGGCCAAAGCTTGGCCAACCTGGTAACTAGGTAGTAGAATTGATTACTTTGCTCCCACTTGTCGTACCTCAACGAAATGTCTTGCGGTGAACCCTGGTCATGAAGCCCGTGGCCCGTTTTAAATTGTTTGATAGATCGGAGTCGTACGCCGCCCCCGTCAGGTTTCAACGCCCGATGCATATGCTATGCCATCGAGTTCATAAACTACGAACTGATCAAGGCGTTCATTTTTATTTCTCTGGCGTCGCATGATTTGATCAAGAGTGACCCTCGTCGTTACTGTCATCGAGGGATGATATTGCCTGCCTGATTGCTTCATTCTATTTGTCAATTAGCATGAAGACCACTGTTAGGAGCATCACCGTCAGCTCACCCTGGGGTTAAGGCTCATTGCGATGGTGAAGCATTTGAGCGCTCTGCCTTTATTGTTGTCCAACAAATGGGCCTTGCCCAACATGAAGTGCACATCGGGTTCATCAGGAGCAATTTGTTCCGCTAAATGTAGTTCTTGTAGTGCCTCCGTTGCTGATCCGAGGCGCAGTAATAGCCTCGCACTCTGGAGTTTAGCATAGGCGAGAAGCTTAACAGGCAAGTCAAGCTTTGCAGCCCGCTGGATGTATTTTAGCCCCAGCCTTGGATTGCCAAGTCTATCCAGAACCTATCTGATCAGCGAAGACACAGCTAATGGGGGGTTTATAGGGCTTACCCTGGCGATGTGAGTTAGCAAAACCCCATTTGTTGGGTTGATGCTTTCTGCGCTCATGTAGTTCTTCATGGCTACTTCCAGCTTACCCAGCTTTTCTTGCACCCGACCAAGACCGACCAAAGCGACGTAATGGCATGCGTCAACCTGAAGGGCGCGGTGAAACGCAGTGACGGCTTCATCGTACTGTTCTGCATCGATACACTCATGTCCCAGTAGTGAATAGGAATGAGCAAGTTGAGGCTGCAATTGAGTAGCTCGTTTGAAGCACTTGATCGCGTCTGGATGTGCCTTCTGTAGGGAGAATGAGTTGCCAACAGCGCACCACGTTTGTGGTGCAAGAAAATGGCTGTCAGTTAGCTCGTGTGCATGGAATGCCAACTCAACGTCGTCGTTGAGATGCCACAACACTATTGAGTATACTTCAAGCTCTTCGACCCACGACGGTGCAACCCTTCGGAGCACCTGGAAAGTCGCCTTGGCATCCTTATAACTCTGCAACTCGTACTGGGACCTAGCGATCTTTGAAATGACCCATGGTGTCGCCTGTTGCTCAGCAGGAAGTGATGCCAGAGTGTCGAGGCAGACTTGTGGCTGAAACCTTCTCAGGTGATAATAAGCAGTCCCCAGTCTGGCGAAAAGTTGGACGAGTGGCTGGAGTTTGTCCTGGTCTCGTGAAATTGCTACGTTGGGAAACTCGGTAGAATGGTCGGTTTGAGCCACTTGGCTCGTAGCCCGGTCATTTTTCGTTTTGGCGTCTTGACCAGCAACTGAATCGGATGATCGTGTCGCATTCGTCCTTGGCTTAAGAGTTGCCGATCTTCGTGTAGTGGGATGGACGATCGTCCATTGTTTCTCAAGACGCTTGAAGGCGTCTTTCTTGGCATTGGGCTCAGTAGTCCGACGGTCAGTCAGAGTCGCAGATGTGGCCTGGTTCAGTCGAGCGCTTCTCCGCTGGGTCATGACAGAGCCAATCGAGCCAGAATTCTCTTTCCGGTTGGCTTGAACATGCAATCCTTCCATGTCTGGTGCAAAGATGTCGAGCCCAGAGGGTTGTTTTCTTTTTGTGGATAGTGGCAAGTTTGTGTTAGGCAAGAACTTCGAAGCAGCCCCCGAGCACTTCGATAGGCCCGATCCTCCGTATCTATCTTGCTGAGATCATCTCGCGCCGAGAAGCTCGTATCTTCGTCGGCAGTTGCTGGAGGGTGGCGGTGGTGTTCTTTTGATGTCGGAGGAGACTTAAACTTGAAGACATTCGCCACATTGAGTGGGATACCTATACTCCCACAAGTCAGAACAAAGAAACAACAAGAAAAGGACAAGAAAAGAAATGAAAAGAGAAAGGTCGGGCACTACCCCTCATGAACTGACCACAATCACATAGATCGGTGAAAACGTCCCACATGAAAGGATTTGCTTCCAGCGCCGAAACGAAACAGCTGGCAGCACTCCGCAAGTCGCCATTTGCTCTATATAGCCTGCCGAGGAGGCGACTGATCGATGATGAATCTGGAATAAATCGTTCGGAACGAAAAGGTTCGCCTGCCCAAGAGAATATTAGAGAGCCAGCTTGGTTGAGTTGCGTATCAATAAAAGACGGCCTTACCGCAAGTGCCAGATCCATCCCAGTTGCGCCGAGCCTGTTCCAAGGCCGTTATTCCTTCCGAGTAATGTTCTTGATGCAGACACGATTGAGCAAAAACGTAGGAGCAACCAACATGTTCACCGGTGATTCCCTTGTCGCGACTGTACTCTACCGCCGAGGCAAATCGTTGCAGTCGCAAGCAACAGAGGGACCGCAGATGTGTTAAGGATGAATTATCCGGTTCGATGGCTTGCAGTCGGTCCAACAGAAAGAGGGCGTTTTCGTTGAGGTCATTGTCAAGCTGGCGGTATACCAGTCGCAACCCTGCCTGCTCCATGCCGCGATTTTGAGATGACATGGGGGAAATGGGTTGGGATGGTGGTTTGGAGCGCGCTTTGGCAGGTAACGCGTTGGTACACTTGTGTCAGCTGGTTGTCTGGGTGAAAGGCGGTCTGAGTTGGCAAAATGGAATGGATGGAAGTTATTCCGCTTGGGAGAACTAACCTCATAGGGTTAGGCCCCTGCCATAAACTTGGGTTAGACTGGCCTGTATGCAGATCTGACACCAACCCAGTGAGCCAGCTTCTCCGTCCCAGTTCATGTGCTCTGTTTGGCACGTTAGATGTAAGTCCAGTTCAAAGCCATGCAAGGCAAATTTGGGGCCTCAAATTGGTGGCTAGCCGAAATCGTCGAATAGCCATCGTCGTGCGAACCTGCTTTCCGACGACGACGGCTTCCGAGGTATCGTTGCCGTGCGCAGAGTCTGGCAACTAGGCTCAGAAATGCGAATGCTCCGCCACAGTACGATAAGATAACGATAAGATGTAAGCGGTTCTAGTATTCGCCAATGTCCATTGCCAAACGTTGAAATTCTTGACTCCGCCACAGTCCAACCGCTTTGCAAGCTGTATACATGTTTAGCAAGTCTCTCATCTCATCAGATTCAAGAGTATTCTCATTGCAAACGCGAAATAGTCGGACTACATCATCGATCGCTTCTTCATGCAGGGTAAAACTTTCTAAGCGTCCTCCACAAAATTGTCGGTTGAGGGTGGAATTGGGGGAACTGAAGGAGGCCTCAAATGACGGGTATTGATGTAAGTACCCACATCCTTGTACACTATCTGAGCGTGGTGTAGGAGACTAGATAATCTGTTAAGATGACCGCCGTCTGGGAGAAGAGATCTACTTTTGTCAGAATTGGGTCGGCGGTTAAGGTCCCTGGTCCCTGCCTGTTTCGTCCCCGTTTCGCCATTCTGGCGACAGGCCAGAATTAGGTCCCTAGAATAGCGTTCCGCTGAAACCATCGCGTTTTGAACCAACAGGAAGGATCTGGATTGAGCTCTAAACCTTGGCATGCTGAGAAAGGAAAATGGGAAAGCTAAGAACGGCTTCCATGCCGTGCACAAAGCAGAATGAGCCAAATCCAGTCCTTTTTACAAAGTTGACCTATATATAGCACCCAGATGGTGTGTACTTAGCTATGAACCCGATTATGGTATCTTATTTTCTCATGTTTTCGAAATGCACTCCTCTGGCGGGGCGTGCATCTACCCTGAAACAAGAAGCAGATAGCTGGCCAGCAACATCGCAGGGGAGCCAAAAACAGCTTCCTAAATACACAAAACTCGAAAGCAAAAATATCACCTCTGCGGTTGCTAGAAATGAACCAGAGAAGGTTTGCTATATGTATCCTGTCTCCAGCTAATTACTTTGCCAATTTCCTGTCTCCGCGATCACAATGGCAGTCGTTGAGAACACCAGCGTGAGAAAGAGAGATTAGAGTAATGAGAACTTTAAGAAGAAATGGAGCACACTTAAGAATAATGGCCTTATTATCCACCAGGTTTATAATGCTAAAGTATATGTTTGCATACACTATAAGGGCAAAAAGTATGAGTTTAAGTCTACTGATAAAGCGTTGCCGCTATCTGGCTAGGAAAAAGTCAGTATTACTAACACAATCATGTTCACTGTGACTAATAGAGTACGGCAGAATGAAAGCTTCCCGTTGCCTGTGCTCGTGACAGCTGAGGATGTTGCACGCCATAGGAGCAGTCAAAGTTCAGTGAAGGAACGGGAGCCGCGGCAGGAAAGTAGTCGAAGGGCCAGTAATAGTAGTAGGGAACCCATGGCTCCGAGGTAGAGCTTAAAAAACAATAGCACAATATATTATGCTTGATCTTAGATGGAACTTTGCGTTCCTAATACGATGATGCTTAGGAATCTAAGCGGTGAATGTGTCATAGGGCCACAGAAAGCTGGCGACGTTTGTCGCTGTCAATGTCTGGAAGTATTGTTGATGACGCGCTTACCATCCAAAGCCATCGTACGTGGTGCGCTGTCTTCAGCTGACCCATCAGGTGCCTCTGATAAATTTAGCAGTTGATTCACTAATTTTAGCGTGTCTGCTCCGGGTAGCCGCTCAGCCCTGGTAGTAGTAGTTAGTATGCCAGTAAAACATTCACATTCTACTACAAACAAGAGCTGTATCCTCTGTTGGTGGCTACATCAGACATCTAGAAACCGGCTTTGCTCTCCTGTTTCTTGTATCATGCTCTTAGGTTAGCGGAAAGAACAATTGCGCAAGTGATCAAATTGGCCGCGTCATTTCGAGTGTACCTAATTATAGTAAAATTGTTGACGCTTGATTGGATAGCCTGGTCACCTTATTATGTCGGAGCAGATGATTGGTCCCTCATTGAAAAGGCCACGTTTCTCTTTGTATAAACATAAATCTGATAATGGTGTGAATGGGGGATCGCTAAATTTATCACAGAGACGCCCTGGCTAAAGCACGTACATATCGGTCTTGGATTGAGAACGTCATTAACAATACTGTACTTCCAGGTTTAACAGTGACGAAGGTCGCTAGCTTTCTGTTACCCGTACATTAGCTGTTCTGCGAGAGCAAGGCAATAACTAGCGAAGTGTATGTACCTTTAGCTTCAGAGCCCATTGGGCGTTGGCCTACCGGGCGTAATAGACTTGTATTGTATTAGCTGTTCAGATTGCTAAGCAGCATCGTGTTAGGAATGCAAAGATCAAGCAGCTACCAGCCCAGTAACGATGGGCTGAGTGGCTCACTGGCACCTAAGCGCTCTGGGAATCCGTATTGTTTTTTTTGACTGCAGATATACTCTTCCCATCCTCCCAATATAAGGCGCCACATAGACGTCTCGGAGGCCTCTGTGAGAAGTGATGGCTTTGACCACTTACGCGCCGTGGCTAGCGCCAAGTAACTAAGTAAGCCTCAATGTTTCAAATGACGACTTGTCCAAATGGCCCAGGAAAATTAAATCATGTAGTCTTAATTGCCATGCCACCTCCATATCTACCTACCATCGTAATGAGTATTCTTCCTTGTTTTACGGGCAAGAACCAAGATGTTTGGCCACTCTTTTTTTAAATGGCACACAGTTTCCCGTGTATGGTCATTTCCATACCCCAGAAATCCTTTGGTAAGTGGTGGGAAAATATGATGATACAGGTCAACACTAAAGAAGACGTCAGTTGCAAGTCCGTAACAGTGGTGGCCCACTTCGCTTCTTTACAAACACGGAGAACTTTCCCAAGCGTCGAAAAAAGAAAGGTCCTTTCATCCCATCTAAGGCACAGCAAGAGATCGCGGAACTCTGCAGCACAAAGAATGTTGTTGTGTCAGCCAGGCCCGGCTCAGGCAAAACGGCTACAGCTGAAGCTATCGTCGCTGCCCACCCGGAGAAGCGGGTAGTTGTACTCACCTACTCCAAAAGACTTCAGCTGGAAACCCGTCGACGGCTCCATACTTATTCTAACTGTGAAGTCTTTACTTTTCACGCTATGGCCGGCTTACTTTTCCGGACCAGTATCCACGACGATGCTGCTCTAGTGGAGCAGAGAAAAAGAGTCCTTGATCGCAGGGAGCCCCCTCAGTGGAGTTCCGCGCCCTTTGACATCATTGTCCTGGATGAGTTTCAAGACTGTACTGAACTCCTCTTCTGGCTAACCAACTGCTTCATTTTTGCCAATGACCAAAAGGCGGGTGGTCAATCTGCACGTCTTGTCGTTCTAGGCGATGAGCGGCAATCCATCTACGGATTCCGTGGGGCAGATGAGCGCTACCTTTCTTTGGCTTCTGACCTATTGTGTCCTGTCAACCCCTATCCTTTTGTCAGGGCTCAATTGGACCAAAGTTTTCGACTATCGTGCCAGTCAGTTCGGTTCATCAACAACACTTTCCTCGATGGCGAATCATATATCACCAGTTCCAAGCCTGGCCCTAAACCCATTGTCATAAGGTGTCATCGTTGGGACAGTAAAGCGCTGGCCAGGCAGCTTTCGGCCTTGATCAAGCGCTACGGAGCCAAAAATACCGCAATTTTAGCACCGATTGTGCGTAAAGAAGGGCCCCTACAGAATGTGGTCAATCTCCTGTCAGAGGAGTATGGCGTGCCCATTTCTGTACCAATCGAAGAGGAAGCCCCCCTAGATGACAGGGTAATCGAAGGAAAGATGTGCGTTTCTACTATCCACGGGTTCAAAGGCAGTGAGCGTGATTTGGTTATCCTTTTCAGCGTCGACTCCTCATATTTTGAATATGTTGCTCGTGATCGTCCTGATGACAGTTGTCCTAACGAGATTTTTGTGGCCTTGACGCGTGCTGCTGAGCAGCTAGTCTTGATCCACTTCGAGGAGGCGAAGCTCATGCCTTTTGCGTCAGTTACAGCGTTGTACGAGACAGCCGATATTGTTAACATCTCAAAAAATCGGAAGAGGATTGAGCCGCCCAATGCCCCAGGTCGGCCGCTGGAACGTGGGCTTATGCTCCCGCGCTCGATCGCGGTTCGAGACTTAGTCCGGCACGTCAAAGATGAACATCTCGACGCCATTGTTGATAGCCACTTGTGTATCCAGGCGCGCTTGCCTTTACCAAAGGATGAGCATATTAGGCTCCCAGATGTCGTGGTTTCAGACAGAGGGAAGAGGTTCCACGAAGCAGTGAGTGATTTGAATGGTCTTGTCGTTGTTGCAGCCTTCGAGTATGAAATTGCAGGAACTCTGGACACGCTGGAACTCAATCAAAGCGATATTGACACAATGCCTGCAATCTGCTCACAGGAGGGTGTTTCTTGGCTTTGCCGAAAGGCTTGTAGCTATGAGGCTGACGTCTCGGGCTATCGCCCGCGTAATAATCAGATGGAAAACCATGCTTTTGATTGGATAAAACCTGACGACTTGGCTCTGGCTCGGAGTCGGCTCCTCGGGGAGCTCGGCGAATCAACTGCAAATCATAAATTTGAGGTTCAAGCCGAAAGGCTGTTCAGCATTGATGATCAGAAATGCCTACTCAAAGGTCGAGCTGACATCGTGGCGGCTATGCCCAGTTCCGACGGCAACAATGTCACAGGCGTTGAATCTATCTGGGAGATCAAATTTGTCTCACAACTCTCAAACCAGCATGTCATACAGGCATGCACGTATGCCTACCTGTTGGGTGTGCCACGCATTATACTCTACAATGTACGAAACGGGCAGAAGTGGGAGATCACGTCTCGCGACGGGCAAGAGGGGCTACATCGCATGATTGAAAAGGTTCTAATACTCAAGCACACATCTAAAGGAAAGGTGAACGATGAGGAGTTTACCGACAATTGTGCAGCGGCACGATGGGAAGCGTTGAGTATACATGGTTCGATGTCTGACGGCAGTGAGACGCGCTAAATATGTCGTGTACCTATGATCTTCGACTGAAGTCTTACAGCGGCATTGGAGCGGGGGCCCAACATTTGGGCTTTTGTTTCTCATTCAAGCATCCCTGGATGTCAGGTAGAATGAAGGTAGCATTATGCCAAAAGAAGAAAGAGAAAGCAAGAAAAGAATGCGGTCATGTTGTCCTTCAATGCGCGTCGAGCTAGCAGGGGGTTCTCAGAGGATATTATTAATGCGAGGATGGTGTTCCGGGATTTAGCATCACTATATAGGATCATAAAGTAGCTAAATAATTACAAATGCTTCCACAGCAAATATCTTATAAAACATGTAACTTATAAAAACTCTTTAGCCTTATAATATAATAAGTAATTAAGTAATCCTTACAGGTTCTTAAAGTTATATAAAAGCAGCCTAATCCTTGAATTTAGGGACTTATTAGTAAGCTAATTAATAAGATACTATAGGAGGTTCTTTAGCTACTTAAAAAGACCTAATTGTACCTTATACTTACTTATATATATATTAGTAAGATAAGGTAAGCTAATATCTTTAGATTTCTTAAATATATTTATACTATAGGATAGAATATAGAAATCTAGTAAGTTTAAGGTATATAGTATATACTAATAGATTTGCAAGCTTAGATATATAGGGCATAGTGCTAGCAGTTTAAGATATAGAGGGATCACCACTATATAGCTTACATTCTATTTGCCTATATGGTTAGGGATTAATTACAATCTATAATAAACTTAAAAAAGTAGATAGGCATTATACTTAATAGAGGATCTAGATCTTTTACTTTATCCTCTAAGATATAATATAAGGTATACCTCTTTATAAAAGCTCTTATAATACTATAGTATAGAACTGTAAATAGCTATAGTATAGATTTATCTTATAGCTACAAGTCCTTTACTAGAACCTACTCTATTATACTGCATTCTAGAAATTTAAAGCTAGAAAAAAATATTATAAGAAACTTATATTTATATAAAAGTTTTCTGCTATCCTTATACTTATCCTATTACTTAAACTCTCTAGAGTTAATATTATAGATAATATAGCTAGGTGCCTTATAAGAGAGGCCTAAGCTTTTAAGAGTAGTTAAGATACCTATACTCTTTAAATCTATAAGTAGAAGAAAGAGGGCAGTAAGCTAGTATTAAGACTCTTTATAATAAATAAGATATAACTCTCTAGCTTTAAGTTAAAAGACTTTATTTATATACTTAAGATCATTTAGCTGCTTATTAAGCTATATATAAGTTATAGGTTAATTATAGTTATAATAGCACTTCTTAGGCGCTTAATACTACTCCCTATATAGCAATTATAAATGCTTCTACCCCTTAATCATGATTAGTAAGGTATAATCACTTGCTTAATAAATATCTAGCAAGATTAATGCTACTATAAGTAGAAGGATATTGCTTATAAGAATATATACTTGTTTACTAGGCTTATGCTGGTGATAGGTTGCTACTCCTTTATACCTAACTTAAGCTGCTTTCTATTATCTTAACTAATAATTTTTATATAAGAATATGCTTATATCCTTACTCTTTAAGAGCTAGGCCTATATAGCTTATAAACTTAGAGTAAACTTACTAGTAAGTGAGTTTACCTAGTTAGGATCCTGGTATACTTATCCTTATTATATATGCACAGGCCCTAAGCGGATGCTGTTTGTCTTTCTATCCTAAGCATGTAACCTCACCCATTAATTAACATGTGTTCTCCGTAGCTCAACTCTTCCTTTGCACTCCTCTATTCCCCTTTATTTAAGTCAGATGTGCAAAGATCAATGAGCTCTTATGTGGCCTCTGATTTGAGAATCTACACCAACCACCCTGGATGTGATGAACGGACATTTCACATGAGCGTTCCTCGATGTGGGCGAGTTCGATTGAGGAGTTGGCGCATGTCGCAGGCGCAATATCATGTCGATCATCAGCTGATCCTGATGAGCTCTGGCGGTTTGTTCAACTGGCTGCGTTGTTGTCACTATTGTGATGCTGCGTGTTTTGCTGAATGTGAGATTCTCGGCAGAAAATGTCTTTCCGACCTCATTTAAATATCGCGAATTACTCTGGAGCCTAGTTCCAATTTCGGACATGAGGACCGAGAACTGTTGGTTCTAACACCGCAGAATTGGTTAGTCTTAAGAAGAGCCAACAGTTGGTTGCATTTCCCCACCTCGGCGGGGTCGTTCATTTCCCTTTGCAAGGACGGAATTATGTTGTGTTTTCTTGCGCGGGCTAAAATACGTGATCAAAGTCATTACATAGAGAAGCAAGGCTACTGCGTGAAGATCAATGCATTGGGAGGTAATAGGCACCAAATCACGAGAAGAGATTTCATGTTAACGTAATAGGCCTCTCAGGCTTGAGTGGGTCTACTACCAAATGGCAAACTTTGGTTACTTGGGCTCCCTCCGTCTTGCGAAATCTATTTCTTAACACGCGTGTTCAAGATCACACATTCACGCTGTAGCTTGGTTTGGTTTCGGTGAATGGTGCTCTGCGCCATTGACACGAGACGAATTGGCAATACGCGTAGGTGGTTTCAGGTGTACTGCCACTATACCTGCATTTGCGTCTTATTGATAAGACCTTACTTATTTAGAATTTCCCTAACCAGTTAAGCTTCAGAGTTAACTCTCACCCTTAAACACAAGAATGAACTCTATAGCTACCCGTTAAGCGTCCCAAGCTAGCAATTGAGCTCTCGCAGAGCGTTTCTAATTAACAGAGGTTGAGAGAGATTATCCTAAAATTGCAGAGGAGGAGCTGCAGGATAGCTGACCTTAACTCATTTTGTAAAGAGTTGGATATCGTTATCTGGGCGTTTGCTTGACCTCAATCGCTTCTTTTTGCTTGTACACTTAGTCACAGAAAGCTGAGAGTTGGGTAGCACAACCATCCTCGCCAAAACACTCCTAGACCTGCCTCATAATCGCCCGCTAGCGATTTACAACCCTATCCTTGTATAAGAGGTGCGCTTGCTGCCCAATCAAAGACATCGTCTCCCTCTCCACAAGAGTTCCTTGTACAATCGTGAGAACACTACCGAGCTGACGTCGTTGTTATGGCCTTCTAGCGTCAACAAGCACGCATCCCAGTCTTCTTTGACCTGCGGCCAAACCTCGGCAGTACGACCAAAGCTAACCCCTCATGCGGGGAACAGGTCCACGTCATATTCCAGCAGGTTGGCTACGTGTGTTTTTCTACTACCTCGGTTTGAGCAACGGAAGTGACATGACCTTATGTATAAGGAAAAACTTGCCATGCCAGTCTTTAGCAAAAGAGAACCGGCAGATAAGGGGGGATTATACAAGAGAATCTGTAGGCCTTTAAAGGAGGAAGTCAAGACTGCTGTGAGAGAGAACGTGTGTGGTTTATTCTTCCTCCCCCTCATTAGAGAAGGAGTGATGCTTACCAGATTGCATTAGTTTAGCCTCAAAGAAGGACAATATATTAAGACCTGATACTCTGATTAATAGGAGACGATCTAAACGCCATGCATAGTCTTTCTGATTATTGGAAAATTTGATGTTAGCGGAGAGACATGCGAGGAGGTCTACAAAGGCTATACCATTACTGACGAGAGTGCCATCAAGCTCTAGGCCCATTCTGCCGTTATTATCATGCCGCTTACTTAGATGACGGGATTTGTCATGACTGGATACATTTGGTGTTGAGTTCCTGGCGTCTACCTGACTCAGAGACATGACTCTCGGCTAGCCACGAGGTTTCTGAGAGTGGCAGTAGTTCAAGGGACGGGGGAAAGGTGTTTCTGATATCCATCATCGAGATATCCAATGACAATCCTCGCGTCAACCAATCTGGCTGGCAGTTGCCATCGTCATTTAGCCAATCGTTCTCGTAGCAGTAGCCCATGTTGGCACTTTGCTAAGGACTTGAAGACAAGTTCCTGAGCTGGGAATCGAATTCGGTACAGTTGGCTTGTTTGGTATGTTCTTGGCCTTGTTGGGCCAGAAGAGCCTCTACTGCTACGGAAGCTGTAGTTGAAGGTACTGGCGCAAGGCTTAAAACTTTCAGTAGCTCAGGCTTCCTAGTGTTATAATGACATTCCAGGGACATTTTCTGGCGCTTCCTTGGCTAGTCCTCCTTTCTTGCTATAGTGCTGAATGAAGATGTTTAATCTATAACCAAGACTGTTTTCTGGTCAAACTCGGCCATGATATCCTGGATACAATCTCCAATCTATTCTTCGATAAGCTTCTATCGCTGAGATTCAGCCGCAATGAATTTGGGTAATCCGTCTATCATAGCATCAAAGGCTTCATTCTTTAGCTCGAGGATTTGACTGGGCTTAAGGGAAAAGAAACAGAGAGATTTCAAAGAGTGATCCAGTGTTACGAGTACTCTTTGCCGGCGCTTACTCTTATCATTATCATGCATTTCCTGGTAAACAAACTTGACCATAGGTCTGATGCGACGGTATTTTTTGTGGCAATCTGGACCCTTCAAAAGAAGTCCAAGGGCAGCAAAGAGTGAGTCAAGAACAGCCTTTTGTTGCGCGAAGAACGAGATGGTGTCTTCCAGTTGTATAAGATTAGGTTAAGCAATAAAATTGATTTTAGCCATCTCTGACATGGTTGCACTAAACTGTGGGAGAATGAGGTATGAGGCTCGCTTGCTAATGTAGAAGAAAGAGAGCAGACAGACTTATTGAGACAAGGGTGCTCGCATATGCGATGGAAGATGAGCGAACCCTCTTCAATCGGCATAGTGTATTACGTAGACCGAAACATGTGACGAGCTGGAAGTGATCAGCGCTTACTCAAAAAGGCGAGTGTGCTTGAATACTTAACAAGATGCGAGCTGAGCCGCTACATGCGGATAAGCGCGCCTATTGTTGGAGTGAGCCACCCCATTGTCTTGGACCAATAGAAAACCAAGCGTTTGGCTCGGTGGGAGAAGGGTGATTACAACGCTGGAAAGGCTTCGGTAGGTCCAGCATTTCCCGCCACAACTGGAGATAAGCCGCAATAGCTGAGGCATGAGCATGATAACATACAAGGGGCATGTACGCCATGCCAAACGCCTTAAGTGACATGCCTGGATATTGTAAGATAGAAAAGGGGCACATATCACCTGCATCACCTCGAGTTCTCGGCACATGTCTTCTGTATTTTCATTTTGAAATGGCTGGGTCAGATGACCTTGCAGTGACGAATATTTTGGAGCCCGAGGACCAAACGGCTGAGGATTCAGGCGTGGATGAGGTATGCCACTGTCTATACATTCTTAACCAGACTAAACTCGTTACAGGCCATAGATGACGCTTCCTCGACCCAATCGATATCTTCCAGCATATTCCAATATCGAGTAGAGAATGGTAGAATGTATGCAACCCATGGAAGCGGGGGTAAGTTGTCATCTCACTCCTCGAGGTTAGCTTGCTCACGGTGTTTGGATAGAATATTTGCTTCCGAACGATAACGTGAGTACAGCGATTAGACTAGTTAACTCTTTCCACTAATATGAACAGGATGAACAAGAGAGGTTAGGTAAGTTCTCAGTTTGTTTCTATTAAAGCCACTCTGCTAACTCTAAATTAATATAACTAACCATATCTAGATGCTAGTAAATAACAGTAAGCTCTACTAAACTCCTCTAAGAAATTAGAAGAGAATTCTTAATGTAGGTACAGGGACTGGTATCTAGGCTATAGACATAGGTATGTATAAAACTTCCTAAGATAGTGTAAGCGAACTACTAATTATGGGCTCAGTGGATGAGCATCTAGAGGCAGAGGTCCTTAGCGTGGATCTCAGTCTAATTTAACCTAGCATATATGCTTTACTATAGAACACTAATAGTCTTATCACTAAACGCCACAAATCTAGGGTTCCTCCTAATTGCAGGTTTAAAATAGACGACTTAGAGGATGACTGGATATTTAAGTATTAATTTGATTTTATATTTATCTGCAGTATAATCGCAAGTTTTAAAAGCTGGCCTGGTATTTTTGCTAAAGCTTTCAAGTAAGTTTCTACTAAGATAGGGATGTCTGTGCTAATACTTTACATATAGAAATCTTAAGCCGGGGGGGTACATTAAGGTCTAGGATAATATATACCCGCTCGTAAGCAATGACAGCACGATTCACAACACCAACATCCTCAAGTGGTCCCAGCTTATACTCAATGCTACCAACAAAATTAGTCGCTCTATTACTATTGCCTCTAAATTCAAGTCCATGCTTAAGGATGTGGGATTTATCAACATAGTAGAGATCAAGAAGAGGATTCCCATGAACCGATGGCCGAAGGACCCCCAGTATAAAGAGTTAGGAACCTGGAGTTGCTATATGCTCCGCAGTGGCCTTGATAGAATCTCAATAAGATTGCTAACGAAACTTAGCTTAACTGTAGATAAAGTAAATGTTCTTCTGGCTGAGGTCAGAAGGGACCTCACCAATACCAAGATCCATGGTTATTAGTATATGTATGCTCGACCCCTCCTGCGATAAACGATAGGCGTAGACTAACAGATACCCAGATACTTGGTGTACGCAAAGAAACCAGGGAACGTGACTCATTGAGGACACCTGTACTCGTAAAGTCGTGACTTTTAGCGCGCAATCGTGTGGGGTGCGGGGAAGGAATCCCCCCGCCTTTAGTGCAGGTACCCATTGCAGAGCCGCACTTGCAACCTCTACTAAAGGAATGCCGATATCTCCCTACTACATTGCAAGTTTCAGACTTAGCCTGACGTATCAATGGTTTAGCAAGCATCCAGAAGCCGGGTCCGAGTTTATATAATTTTCTTTTCTTTTATCAGGAAATTACCCAAGCTTTGAGACAACAAAACAAAAAAGTTTTTCTGTATCACTGTCCCCCAACTAATTCTTCCATATCCTCCATTCTTCTTAGGTAGACTTTTCATCTTTGAGCAACGATTGCAACTGTTTCAAGTAAAGACTCAGCTCATCATCTTGTTGAGAGCTAAAATCTGGTTTGCAGAGAGCCTCATTATGGGGGGCTTTTAAGGCAAAGCTCGGGTATTGAAGAGTGCCAGTGTGATAGTCTTTTGGACTTCTTTGTCCTAATCGCAAGTTTTAGCAAACTGTATACGGTCGTTTTATATTCACTTACTGCGTAAAGTTCGAGTCCAAGTTGTGACAGTGTGTTCTTCAACTCTCATGACCGTTCCTTGATCGTTAGGTGGATTCTCAGAAGACATTGTGTTCTCGCAGAAATACTATGCGGAAGCACATATTCTCGGAGCGATATCAGCATCTTAAATACCCATCAGGAGGCTTTTCTACTCTCGCTTCTAAATCAACTTCACTGGCCTCTCAATACCGCTCTTTCATGGATTAAAAATAACTTGCAGGCATTCTAATCGAAGTGAGGAGGCAGGGCAATTCGTAGCCTGATATTGTTGCACTGCATATAAAGCACACCGCTTCTTAAGAATTCAATAATTCCGTTGGCTTGCTAGGCTCGGCTGCTGCGTGGCGTTACAAGAATGATGCAAGTACAAGCTCGCCGGAAACCATGGGTAAACGAGGCAATCAGGATGAGAATCCTCTCGTTAGAACAGGCATGAGAAAGGTATTACGGTAAAATCTTTTCGTCCTTTACCCGTATGAAGTTGTTCCTCCTTCCTCCTTTCTATAATTGTGTCTTATATAGTTCCTGTAGAAACTGAAGTTTATTGTTTATATCATACCCTTTCCAAGATGGCAATATCAGCCCTTGCAAGCCCTATCGAATGTCTAAGGGCGTGGTTCTTGTAAATCAGGCTGTCATATCTCATATTATAAATGTCAGGGTTCATGTAGGTGCCTAAGGTTGATGGTAGGCCTGGAGTTATGGGGAGAGCTGACCAAGAGTGAGCACTGTACTACTAGTGTCATAGCCGTCGAGACAATATGCAACAGCTTAAGGAAACCAACTTGAAAAACAACAGATGAAATTACATTTACGAAAAATGGGTTCAGAGGCAAATTATTTCTAGGCTCTTGAACTGAGGCGAAATTGCATAACAGTTGATATAAGGAACGTAGCGGGATTATTTCGCAGATAAATTCAGTAGCTTGGCCCAAGCCTCGTGCTCCGTACTACGAAGACGGACTGGTCCGTCGACTGGTCCGTCACGATCAACGCCCGGGACTGAACTGTGATGCGGAGCGAAAATCTGATACGTTAGCCCAAAGAAAGAAAGGGGAAAAAATTACAATGGCGCAGAACACAAGTATTGACTTTGCATCCAGCTTGACAGTAGAGATATCCCGACTCCGGCCGACTAGGGAGATTGATGAACCGTGAGACCGGAGCATTCTTTTAGGGAGGCTACATGCATAGAACGATTCCTATACTCATGCCGGCACGAGTATTCCGTGAGAACAAGAACCTCATGCATATATATCCTAAGATAAATAGATAAAAAGAATAAAAGAATAACGGGATCATCACTATTCGCTTCCCCGTTCTCACATTTATTCTCCTTATAGTACTTTAATGTCATGCTGCGCCAGGGGAAATAGCCTCGAGCTGCGATTGCTTACTGAGTCCACAAAATGATTTATTCGATTTTACCGATAGAATCAGTAACCTTCGGGATTGTTCTATTTTTGGTAAGATTGCATGTCTGGCAGTTTGGTAAGCTTTGCAGTCTTAGCGGGAAGAGGCCTTGCTTACCGCTGTGTTCTGAGGCAGCCCTAGGTGCATGGAGTGCATGCAGACCTGCAAAGTGTAATAACAGTCCTTGTAAGCTATAAGAATGTAGTTTAGATAGGATATTTCCGCTTCTAGTTGAGATCACTCTGCATCTAGTGCCTAGTTCTTGAAATATTACTATCTATAAGAATCTAGTCCTGCTAGCTAGCTAATGTCACGCTTCTTGTTAGTTATTATAGGTACTTGCTTACTTAATATAAGCTAATATTTAATAATAAAAGATAGGTTTCTCTTTAGGCCTGTATATAGAGAGGTTTAGGTTGATTTTGCTGGTAGCTAACCTCTTAGTATAACCTCGCTATTAAAGGGAGGGATAGTGCAGGTTGCATACTGGAAGGGCTTAGGCACATAAAATAATATAAGAGATCTTTCTTGTAACTACTAATGATTAATAATGGGAAATAGGATTAGGATTTAAGAAACAAAACTAGTACAAAAAGAGGGGCATTATTATAATTAAAACTTTGCTTTATAGGGCTATTATATATAATATAGGTTCGAAAGATAGACTTTATTAGTCTAATTTTAGCTTCCAGTAAGGGGAGGGCGAGAAAGAAAGAGAGAATAAAGTTAGCTCTTTGACATTGAAAGTATGTCACGTCCTTATCATAGTGACTGGGTAAGGTAATTTCATTACATAACTTGGTACCAATATTGATAAGGTCCCAGGCCGAGTGCTCTGTGCATGATTTTTCCTACTCCAACTTAGCCGGCTGGGGTCTTCACCGACTGTGATTGGCTCACCAGCAAGTCAAGAAACAAAGGTTACGTCATGGGCTTACCAGTTGAGGCAGATAAAATACGTCTGATTTTATCCAATCAATGGCGTAAAAACGTGTGCAAAAGATCATCCTTTCACCACCATGACATCATTATTATCGAGGAAACAGCCGCTGCAAGGGGCGGCATTTATCTGATCATAATAGCATAGTGGGCAATTGCATCTTGGCCTTTACCCGTAAGCTTCTTTGAGGGTCTAGCTAAAGGCTAGGTGATTATTTCAGTTAATAGCTAGAGACTGGAGACTTGCATATATCTCAATGCTGCAATCTTCACTAAGAACGCCAAATACGATGCTAAACAAGTCTTCTAATTTCTCAGATTCCTCGACCTTATCAAAACACGAATCAAGTCAGGGGACTAATCTCCAACCTTTGCTCCCAGCTCCGCGCCCTCATCCGGCAGGGACACATGCCGGGCATCCAACAGCTCCCTTAACACGAAGAAGAGTTTATACATCTTTAGCGTGCGAGTCCTGTCGACAACGGAAAATCAGGGTGTGCTACTACCAAACTCCATCCCTTAAGCTTGGGGAAGTAGCCCTTCTCTTGGGGGTTCATTTAAACGTGGGCTGAATGGTTTGCATAGTGCAACGGTGCTTGGCCGACATGTTCTACATGTCGAGAAAAGCACGTCGATTGTGTTTACCGGCAAACACCTGAGGGCAATTTCAGAGAGAGGTTAGAAGCGCTTCAAGTGTCGCACACTGCTGCCGTTGTCTTTCGTGCTATACAGACTCGGCCAGAGGCCGAAGTCCAAGAGATTGTCCGTCGCATTCGAGCTGGTGCCGATGCCGAGACTATAGTGCGTCAACTTAGCACAGCCGATCTCCTTCATGTTAGCGTCTGAAACCGTAGAGGCACTAGGGCTAGGTGGCGGAGTCGACCGCAAGTTAACAAAGGGATGAGGCATATCCGCAACAAGTGACATGATGGTCTAACAGAGGAATGGCTAGTAATGATGTACCTGTTCGGATGGATCGGTAGGCGAAGCCGGGTGGAACGGTTAGGATGATATACTGGTAGTATAGAATTGGTACACAGACCTTTACATTCTAGTCAAAGTGCATAATAGTATAAGTTAACTAGTCAGGTAGTTAGTCAGGCCTGGTATAGAGAATGTACTGGTTTATCTCGATTTGTAGAGCATTTTGGAAAGGAAGCATAAGGTAAACCTCGACCGGCTCGAGAAACGTCAGCCACACGTGGTGCCACCATGGTGGATCCCACCGTTCGTCCGAATCGCGGGATCTGCCGACGAGGCCATCGAGGAGCACGACGCGGCGGAGCCAGGAACAATACGCATCTACACCGATGGCAGCGGCATCAACGGCCATGTCGGTGCCGCCGCCATAGCACCTGAGCTCCGGATCGATGGCGTTAACGCGAAGCGTCTAGAGTACATGGGCCCATCCAAAGCCTCAACAGTCTACGCAGCGGAGTTGAAGGGAATAGTGTTGGCACTGCAGATACTGCGCGACGTGCATGCAGCTAGCGCCGCTCCCGGAAAGAGCGCCATCTTCACTGATAACCAAGCCGCCATTCAAGCTCTACAGAACCCCAAGACTCCGTCGGGACAGTACCTCCTGGCGGAGGCCATTCAGGAGCTGGATAGCCTTCGAAGCCAAGGATGGGAGCTACAATTTCGCTGGATCCCAGCACATGTCGGCGTGCCGGGCAATGAAGCGGCAGACCAAGCGGCTAAGGAAGCTGCCGGATACGACGCGGCCACAGGAGCCCGCTGCGGACCACAAATCGAACCCGATACACTACGAATCCTAATGGCAACCACAAAACTCACCGTCCGTCGGGCCATGCAAGACGAGTGGACGATGGCCTGGGGCATAGCCAAGCACGGCAGAGAGCTGTACAAGCTCGGGGTACGACCAGGAAAAGCGACACTCGACAAGCATCAGGGGACGCACCGAGCCATCAGCTCAGTGATCACCCAGATGCGCACCGGCAAAATCGGCCTCCGGGCCTATCTAAGCGCCATCAACAAAGCCGAGACCGACCAATGTCAGTGCGGCCGCGGACCACAAACAGTACGACACATCCTGCTCGAATGCAGGAACTGGATAGAGGAACGACAGGAGATGTGGGCAGGCAAGCAACCATGCGTGGACATCAAGAAGATTCTCTGTAAATCGTCAATGGCAGTACAAGCAGCAAAGATGCTACTCAGGACGGGGCTGCTTGGGCAGTTCCAAGCAGTCCCGGCCACAGTCCTCAACGCATAAAGTCGACGAGCGAATTCGGTAAACAGAAGGAAAGGAGGGCCGGGAGGCCCGACACGTGCATAGATGCAGAACAGATAAGTAGGCTAGCAGTAGAGGTATCCAGACTTGGGCAGAAGGGGAAGCAGCTCTGTAAGGACACCGGTCAGCCAGACAAGCGAGTCCTGACAGAAGTGGCTTCCTGCTGAAGCAAGAAGTGGGAACATCTGTATTGTAGTCTGTACGCTGCATAGCTGCCACTAGGGCGGCTGGGACAGTCTATGAATAAAACAAACAAACAAATAAACAAACAGCGAAGCCCGTTGGAACGGTTAGGATAATATACTGGTAGTATAGAATTGGTATATAGACCTTTACATTCTAGTCAAAGTGTATAGTAGTATGAGTTAACTAGTTAGGTAGTTAGTTAAGCCTAGTATAGAGAATATACTAGTTTATTTTAATTTATAAACTAGTTAAAGTAATAGATTATTCTTATATAACTAGTATAAAATTTATACCGCTTTATCTTAGGCTATATAAGGCTAGATTAGTTAGAACTAGAGGAGGTACTATTATAATTACCTTAATATAAAGAATTGCCTAGTATAGGGAAGACTTTATATAAGTATATTCTTACTACTAGTATAAGTAAGTTAGTATATATAGTCTTCTGATAATTAGGAGTTTTTATAAGTTTCTATAAATCTCAGCGCTGTTAAACCTGAGAGACCTTGATTTTATCTTTGGCTAGCATCGCAAGGATATTTTGTTTTGCCGATGTTAGCCGTAAGGTTGATGTAGTTGACCTCAGGCTCGTCTTGAATATACTTAAGATGAAATTCCAAATACATTAGATTATGGCCTCAAACTCAGGCGCCGCCGGTTTTCTGCTCTAAATATACTTTATTCTTAAATAGGTAGTAGCTAGCAAGCATATCATTATGGATTTTTAGTAGCTAGGAAATAATACTAATTCTTCATTAAACCTGCCTCTTTACGGTCTCGCTTTATAGTGGCATTACAGTTTAGTATAACTGGCGTTATAGAAAGTAATCAAAAATATAAGATCAGCATTCCCTCTCTAGATTTCACACTCTCGTACAATAGGTGGCGCCAAGCGCTATCTTCATACATGCACAGTCAAAAGAATAGCCAAAAAGTAATTAAGTCTAGTGCTGACATTACTGATTATAGCAATCCACGATGCCTTGACTTGAGGGCTTGTTGCGGAAGCTGAAGGTCTATAAATACGCAGTATCT
>JAAQPG010001100.1:0-10772 GCA_013186905.1 Fusarium udum | reverse complement strand
TAAACCCTAACCTTACTACAGTGCTGTTAAACGTAATACTAAGCTTTATGCCAGGAAGAGGCGATGGGATATACTTGGTGGGATTTCCCCACTTGTTATCCATGACGTCAAGAAAGGCGTCTGTGGATAGGTAAATCGAATCTTTCAGCTTGCCGAAAGAAAAAGACAGAGAACAAAGCATGAGTCTTTTCAGCTGATTTGTCCCAAACGCCGTTGTTATGGGCTTCAAAACGCCACGCACTGTCTTTCATGAGATACCTTTATTGCCACTGACGCGGTCTCACCCCCTTGATGTTCTTTATGTAGTTCATGATGAGCAAGAGTGTTTATGAACCGAATGGGACTCTCTGGGTTTCATTGCACTCGTCATTGAAATATCTGAAGCCTCATGAGGTGAGGAGGCACTTGAACTAGGTTTATTATGGCTGTTCTTACTTTTATCGGTAGAAGGTTTTGATCTATTTGCACGAACGAGCCTATTGAACTTACACTGCCCTAGAGCGGTATTGTACTGATGCCAGGCTGGTTCATTGCCCACTGATTGTGTCGTCACATATCTCACCATAGATTGACCTTATCTATATTCTCATTGCGACCCTTTTGCATATCTGTGGTATCGTATCTATAGCGTCATAATCAGTCGTCTTCGTGTTTATTTCATCGGCTTGTGACATGATTGTCTGCTTGTAGTAGCTCATTGACATGACTCTTCACAAATTGTTTGGTGATAGCAAGGATGGTAAAAAAGATAAGAAGTTATCGCAGGGAGAATAAAGTCTTGCAGTATCATTTTTGGAAGTACACAGGTGTGTAGATGCGTCAAAAGGGCGGAATACTTGTACCAACACTGCCTCCTTCTTTTCTCTGTGCCGACTCATTACACGGTCAGATTGCCAAGCTCAGTCAGCTTCTTAACCTCCACCCTCTGCTCGTTCAGACCCCCATGGCATATACCCTTACATGAGTAGCCATATTGGACATTAGAAAGAACGCTTTGTAATACATAGGAGGATCTTGGGCACCTCTGAATAGCCCTGGATGACGTGAATGTCCACGGGGATGGTCAGTAGAGCGAATGACTTGGAAGGGTCTGAACCA
The DNA here is from genome assembly GCA_013186905.1 of Fusarium udum. Classification (NCBI taxonomy): domain Eukaryota; kingdom Fungi; phylum Ascomycota; class Sordariomycetes; order Hypocreales; family Nectriaceae; genus Fusarium; species Fusarium udum. The sequence continues at coordinate 9,674 of JAAQPG010001100.1, read as the reverse complement.
CCTGCCAATGACGGCTTGACCGACATTAATCTCAATAACAATTGGGTTTTGATCATTATCAAACAGCAGTAGCGAGTAAGAAATACGAACGCACTGTGGAACGCCTATAGGAGCTTGCAGATTAGCTCTTCTTGTTCTTCCATGAGGATTTACCAGAGGGTTCTGAGCCACCTACCAATCATGATACGACAGAACTTTCCCCTCAGAAATAAAACTTAGGTTCAAAGGATCGCCAAATGGCAGCTCATCAGCAAGAAATACAAATGCACTATGGATCTGAACCTCGGCGTGGGTGTATCTTAGCCGATAAGATGCTTACACCTCTATACAATAGTCTAATATAAGCTTCGTCATCGCGACAAAATCACTGCGGAGCTGAATTTAGAAACGGCTACATCTCCTTTGAGGCCTCGGGGGGCATTCTGCGGTGATATCTGGTGGTTACATAAGCCAATGAAGTTAAGTGAATCATGTAAAGCTGTAAACAGACAAGGGCAAGAAAGATATCTTTGAAATCTTTGGACTTTATTTTAAAAAATGAAAAGACTTGGGTAAAGTTGGTATAGTTTAGGGTAAACTTTTTAGACCTTAGAATATGTGTTTCCTGCAGCTTGGGTTAAAATCTGGAGTTCTCTTGCTCCTTGGGAACAAACTCGCAAACATTGAGCAACAGCATGGCAAACTGGTTTGTCGATGGCTAGCTTGTTGACAAACGTGATATAGGCTCTTCATCTCTATTTTGCGATTTTGCAATGTGAGCCATGCCAAATTATTTCCCTTTGAGTTATCGTATCGCCTCAATCAAGAGATGGTCTCACCAATTGGCTCCTGCCCCCGCGGGCGTGCCTTCCTCAACAGACGGCGTGGCTGTGTTCCTGGCTCGATGGCCTGCACCTTCATCATTTCTCAATAGAGAACTCTTACCAGATTACCTATGTGTCATCCTCATCTTCTTAACCTTTTCACCTAGATTCTATCTTGTTCTTCAAGCATCATCACCAACAGCATCGCCATCGCCGCCGCAATGCCTCCAAAGATGCCCCGACTCGACGACTTGCTTGCCCTCCTGGAGGTCTTCTTTGCCTTGCGCCTCCAGGAGGGACGGCGACCAAGGCAGAGCTTGAGGCGCAAGGTAGTCTTCCGCCATTATGCTCTCCTCCTCCTCCCGCCTCCCGTCGCCGTCGCATTCACCGCCGCCTTGGGTGGCTTTTTTGGACCTCTCTGATGCCCCCATTCTGTTCCACCCGCCACGACCTCCGGCCAGAAGAGCGTGAGGTGACACTGCTTACATGCCCGCCATCCATATTCGACTGCAACCCTCCGTTAGTTTCACCAGACCCACCTTGCCACTTTGAACAGTGGCTGACAGGTGCAGCTGAGGGTGGTTCCAGTGCTCGTCTCGTGGCCCATCCGTCTACCGACTTTTGCTTTCAGCTTACTCCAGCGCCTCCACGCCATAACTCGATGCCACCATCTTACCTACCTCGATTGACAACCTCACGCACCACTTCGCGAAGCGTCAGTAATCGCCAAACTTGTCTCCTTTGCTTGGCTTCACCGGCCCTTTGAGGTTGCTGCCTCACTGGCTTCTCCTCTCCTCTGGTGATGCTGTCGCTGCGACCTCTCTCTCTCTGCCCATCGGCTTCTCCTCCTTTGAACATGCTACTTACTGGCTATCTCACCAACTTCGTCTCGTCTCGCCAACTTCGCCTCCCCTGCTGATCCAGTTCCATGCAATGGCTTTACTTGTTATCCCGATGCCGTGGTCGTCTAGATCGTGGAAACTTTCGCTGTGGATGGAAATGCCCAGTGATGGATTGTGCAATACCCAAGATCACACGGCCACAGACTGTTTTGCACGGGGATGGACCTGGTATGGCTATCATCAATGTCAATGAGAGCGGTCACCGGAGGTTGGATCATGGGTTGAAATGTGGATGCGAAGTGCCGAGGGGTAGCCTTTTGGACGGGCTAAAGGAAGAAGGCTGCGGATGGGTGTTTATTTTTGGCATTATACGGGTTGGTAGAGATGCCAAGGTACCCCAAGATCTTATATATTCCATGTTTCGTCAACGCCGCATGATCAAAAGCAAAGAAGCCAGACGTTTGTGGGTACTCGGATTTGAATGTTATACTAAGGAGATCGTTTCTCTCAGGCAAGCCAAAGCCTGTTTCACACATCAAATCTCTTTGTGATCAAGTACCTCGCCTGTCTGCACTGGTCCACCACCAACGTGACGCTGCCTCAAATTCCCAGCCTCGTCATGCTCTGCATCCCATTTCTCAATCTCGACAAGAGGCACTCTGACTAAACGATGCGTGTTGGCGCCATTTGTGTCAACTTCGAGAACTTCCGGCCGAATTGCATAACCCTTCCATTTGGGAATGATGTAGATCCAGAAGACGTAGTATACACCACAAAGAATCATGCTGGTAGGGATGTTCTGTTAGTTGATGCTCCATGTGGTAACCAGAAGGGAGGAAAACTTACATTGCGATGCCGACTACGCAGTAAGTTGCGTACCAGAAACTCACATCACCAGCGTATGGACCGCCCTTGGGAGGGTACCATGGCATGACGATGATGAAGATCTGAATGAGAATGAAGAATATGGCTGCGACATCCCAGGCCTTGAACTCTGGAGGTCCTCTTCCAACGCGCTTATTGTGACGTCGGACGATGTAGAGGCCGATACTCATGGCCAAAAAGAACAGGCCTTCGGGGTATGTCTTGAGACTCACGACTGGCTTACAGTCAGGAAGATGCACAACAGAAGCTGTGATATGAAAGACTCACCAAATTGGAATGCATCCCCAGCAGGAGGAGCTACGATCATGATGAACGTCATGGCCCACTTCAGTAGATAGGGTCCGATGGGCGTTCCGAAGGGCTTTGTTGAAACCCAGAAGGTTGTGAAGGGCAAGACTCCTTGACTGCACTTCGAGTCAGTAAAGGAAGAGAAACCATGATGAGATGGAAACAGACCGTCCGATCTCACGAATCAATCGCGACGCGCCAATCAGTGTAGCAAGAAGGTTTCCGTAGGCACTGAGCAGCACAAGAACATTCAACGCTGTCACAGCACCACTCGTACCAAAGACACTGGTGAAGAAGACCGATGCAGCGATCTCATTTGACTCTGCAAACTCTTCCTTGGGGACTAAAAGCTCGCATCAGTACATCAGGTCGTGAGACTCATAGCACCTCAAGCTTACCAGCAGAGAAATACGCGACGTTGCACAGCATGTATAAAACAGCAACGAGAAGGACAGAGATGAATCCGTACTTCTTGATCGTAGGGATCGGTCTCTTGACTTCGTTGACTACGTTGAAGGCGTTGGCATAGCCAGTGTATGAGAAGACGATGTTGACCAAGGCGGTTGAAAGGTCGTTGCCGTTGGTGGTTGTGCCCTCGAAAGCGTTGCGAAAGTTGGCGTTTGGGTCTGGGATTCGAGAGACGTTACCACCGAGTACGACGAAACCAGTGATTGATATGCTGCAAGAGTTAGAGTGAGAAGCTCGGCGAGACGGGGAACTGACAAGACGAGAGTGATGATCTTGAAGAAACCCAAAACGTTAACAGCCCAGAGGGAGTACTTGTTGTGAGCGATCACGCCTGAATCTCTATTAGTCGACCCGTGTTTCTGTATCCCTGGGATACTCACAAATCACAGCCAGTGTGTACGCAGCGATGGCCACGCCCTTCATCTCCCAGTCACTGGGCGTCTTCCCAGCGATTCTCCAGAGATATCGAGACAGCACTACACAACCAGTCAGTGCCTGACAACCCAGAATACTACTGAAAACGAACCGATAGCATTGCTGCTGCTGAACGACAAGACAACTGATTGCACTGCATAAGCAATCGGAAAGAAGTGCTTCGGTCGAGGGTATGCTTGTTCGAGGTAGACAACTTCGGCTCCGGATCGACTTGGGAAATAACTAGCAAACTCAAGGTACACGCAGAATCCGGCAATGGCCATGATGAAGCCGATGAACCAGTAGATCAAAGCGAGTCCTACTGATCCGGTGGCGTTGAGGATACTGCCAGCTACACCAGAGTCAGTATACTGACGACCACTCAGTGGGGGAGGCAAGGGTACATACGTGTTGAAAAAATACCAGTACCAATCATCTGGTTGACATTCAAGAAAATGATCGTCAACCACCCGACGTGATAACCCAGAGGTGAGTTTGTCTCGACAGGCGCACCGATGGCTTCCTGATACGAAGCCTTTGCATCATTTCCGCCCTGAACACGCGTAAAAGCAAGATTTCCATCGCGAAGAAGCGCAGGATCAGAGCTATCGGACGTATAATTCTGATCGGCATCAACAACAACTGGTTTCGCCGCTGGCTGAGGACGCCACTTCGATAAAGAGAAGCCCATGGTGAGACAACAATGGAGATAATTCTGAAGATAAGGATACTCCAGCAGGCCAGTGCAACCTCACATCTTTAAACAATTCTTCTTGTTAGTAGCCTTCGGGATATTTCCAGATACGAGCATGTCGATCCCTTCACCCCCGGTTCCATGCAGATTGGCTATCGATTGCGTGACGCTAATGACCTTCCAGACTGGTGAGAGCACGCCATAGGCCAAGGCACTGACGCCAAATTCAGTGTTACGCTGACATGGACCAGAAGGACCTTTTGGCAAGCCAAGACACTAAACAAGGTGATTGTAACGTTGATTCGGAGGTTTCAGTCAAATGATAAGCTGTAGGAATATGATCTAAGTCTTTAAGAGGAAGTTGTTAAGACCGTAGCCAAGATTCGTCTGCATCAGCGCCCGTAGCTTGCATTTTACTTTTGGCTAAATTGATCACTACAGGGTCTTTATTTTAAGCATAATGCTAGTCCAGGTGTCACGGGTCTCAACAACCTGTGTTCAGTAGGTCCTTGTATCAGGCTACATGAGTGATGGAGGAAAACGCGTTTTGCGGGAACCATGAGATAAGGGATAAATTCTTTGATTAAGTTGAGATTAACATCTGATGACAGATCATAGAAGATATTGGTGAGCTGTTCAAAATATTGCTTGTAAAGACAGACTGGGTTGACGAGAATGAGATCCACAAGGTGAGCTAGATGGGAAGATGGTCATGAGATACCAAGAGGATCCAGAATGGATTAAATAGACGGAGAGACAGGGCGAGAACCTAGACAGAAAAAAAACCTCGAGACCAAGCTATCCAAATACACGGACACGTGCGAACGCCTATAGCAACTCATCGACCTCCTCAGAGTGCTCGCGAAAAGTGTTGCGCCAGGCAGCGTTCGTCTGACGGGCAGCGATAGCCATGGCTTCCCTCATCCGCTGTTCAGAGGAACTGACTCTTTCCATCGAGGTGGATGATTCATCGAATCGTATGATGTCCATCATGTCCTCTTCGTCCACAGTGGCATCGGCCATTTGACGTGAAGAGGTCTCAGAGGAAGGAGAACTCATGTCATAATGGCATACATTGTCCCCAAGAGACTCTTCATCATCTGAGGGGGAAATCGTCGTCCTTCCATTGTCAAGATCAGAGTACTCCCAAGACCTCACGGGGGATGCTTCGAGGTCGTGTCTGCTGGGATGCGTTGTCGGGTTCATCGCTGGGATTTCTACTGTGGAACGGTCCAACGTTATCGTCACCGTAGATATCTGAAACCTCGTCTTCCTCAGGGCTGAGTCGGCCAGTGGGAGTGCCATCGTCTAGTGACATGGAGGTGCTGCGGCGGCGGCGATGCATCTCAGTATCTTCGCGCTGTGGCATGCGCCGAGACAGATAAGCACTGGAATGTCTCGATTTAGATTCCATGGCGGCACGTGCCAAAGCATTTCCGATATAGTCCTGGTTGTCATCGCCGTCGGGCGACTCAGCTCGCATCGACCCTCGATCACTGCTCAAGCATTCGTTTAAGTCCATAAAACTTTGTTCGAGTTCTTGGTCGATGTTTCCGTTCTCGGGCGACTCTCCAGGACTCGATTCCCGGACGCTGCTCGAGCTGGTCGATGATCGCTGATCACAGGGCGGCGACATCAATTCTAACATCATCATCAACAACCAAGAACCAGAAAGACAAAAGATCATCAACTTACTCATTCTGATCAACTCATCGTCTGGAGTCTGGCGATTCTCTCTCGCTCGCCAATGATCAACCAACGCCTTGAACTGAGGATCTTCTTGATCTCCATCAAACACACGAAAGTCCTCCTCCGCAGCCCAGGCAGTCTCACACCCCCAAGGAAATCTCTTCCCAAGAGTGAAAAAGATGACGGGGTATACTCTCTTGTCCATCTTTCGTTGACCGTCCTTATATCCCGCTGCCCAAACACCAGCGAGACCATGGGCTTTGTCATAGCAGGCTGGTAACTCATCTACCGACTCCAGCAGTCCACGGTCAACTGGCACAAGGTACTTGCTCCGGAATCGAGGGAAGGATTCCCAGGGAAGAACATAGGCAGGATAGCAGATGCCATCGTCTGGCCATTTAATCCAGTAGATCGTCTTGGCGGTAATCTCAGCGGGCTTCTCAGTGCCGTCCAGTTCCCGTGTGAGGATGGTGCGCTTTCTCGTGACTGCTGCTTGTCGGATGGGGACATGCCGAGGATGTGAGGGGTTAATGTCAGAAAGAAGAGATGCCATCGCGTCATCAGTGCGTCGGTCACGTTGAGGACGATAAGCCTCATCAACAGTGCCTCTGTCAACTTGAGAGCCTGCTTTTCTCTTTGACTGCACGACAACCCGATCATTGTGTGCCTTTGCAATCGCAGCGTCACAGCCAACGATCTTGATGCCAAAGGCTTCAATGGCTGATGGACGAGTGGGTGGGAGTCCATGTGCTATAGCATGCCTTGCGGCAGCCTGCGCCGGCCGTGCAAGACCATCTGAGGGCAGACAATGCTCTTCGCACTGGAAGACGTACCACTCGCCACTTCCTGCTGGTGTCTCGGTGATCTTCTGACTGGAGAACCCACCTATTTCGGCGGTCGTGATCTCACGACAACGTGCACGACGGTTAGGAAATGGGTGGCCTCCTGCGTCTGGGGAAATCTGGTTGCTGGTGTGAGGGCTCCTGAGGTCAGGGAGAGGTGAGGAAGGGGGAGAATTCGTTGGAACGAGTGGCGCGTTGTTGTCGCTATCATCGCCCACGTCGGTAGGCGGAGTAGGCGGCACGCGCGGTGCGGATTGTATCTTTAGTTGGTCGTAATACACCAGTATGACCTCCATAGCCTTATCAGTCGTTGCCATAAATTCTCTGATGTTTGGCTCAATATCAGCCAGAGTAACAGGCTCCTGGCGTGCTTTCCTGGGGATATCGCGGATGATCCTGTTCTGCTTTTCACCCAACTCTTTGGCATAATTGGCATGGCTAGTAATATCTTGGTTATCCTCTTGAAGCTTGCGCATCTCAGCACCCAGGTCTCTGATTTGGTTGTCGAGATCTAAGTGGTCGTCTTTTAGGCTTAGGACCTGGTAACCCAAAAGTTTCCTGTAGCATTCTGTGGCGTTCTCCGCGATGAGCTTGACAGTGGCCAGCAACCTGAAGCAAGATTCAATGTGGGAAACATCATCTCCATCCATGATGGCTGTAAATAGAAGACTTAGACTTTTGACAGTAGAGATATCTCGAAAAGGAAGCGTCGGTAGTGGAAGTTGATGCTGAAGATAGTAACAACGATGAAGAGAGGGGGGTGAGCAACATAAATAACCAGTTTCTGCCTGGAAATGTCTGTTCCCGCGTCTATGCATCTACAAACACTTTCTCAAGTTGAGGCGCCATAAAATTGTGTCTAGTCGTTGTTGTGTTACACAGTTTCCAAGAGCCGACCAATGATGGTTAAGTATTTCTGGGCAAACATGAAGTGGCTTGCAGGAGTGCACACATCTTGTTATCTCTTCTCTCAAGCATTTTGATGCCAGAAGCAAAACTGTTGGCGATCCCTAATACACACAAAGCATATGGCTAAAATACATAGAAATAGTATCGCTGCGTTTCTTTGAAGATGTCCTCAGTACTGTCGTGTTGTGCTCAAATGGTCCCATGCTCGCCAAAATCTTAAGATCCAACATTTTGCGATCAGGCACGGTCTCCGGCTATATGCAGTACAGTGGAGCCCGTCCACGGGTACTTCAAGACAAGCTGTCATTTGTGTTACCCAATTTGCCAGCGTGATGGAGTACGTATCTGGCGAGTGATGAATCGCATTTTTCCAAGACTAAGATAGCCTTTCGTCGGGAAACGAGGCTGTGGCATCAACAAGTGTTAATAAAACGCCATCAAAGACACTGAAAAACTGCAAAGAGAAAAAGCTCCTCTAACTCACTCCAGAATTTCTCGCAACAGGGTAAACAGATTGGCGTGAGTTGCACCCTGTCACTTGTTTGTGCCATCGTGCAGTAGCTGTACCACCATGAAAACTGATAGCCTGCAACATCACATACAGTTTTAGAGGATTAAAAGGACAAGAAACAGCACATCCCTCGACAAATGAAGTATATATACAACTCTGATTGCCTCTGGAGTGGGATCCGTGTTACCTCTTGACCATGGCATCAAGGCGGTGAGACAAGGATGCTCGGTTATCGCAGTAGTAACAGTGTCACACAAGCTTGATCTAACGCTAAGATCTAGATCAGTGCTGCTGATAGCAGAGCTTGGGTGTTTCAAGCAAATGCATGGCGCGTGGCCCCGGCCTTCAGAGAGCAGTGCAGCCTTGTGGAATCTTTGGTGACTTGATAGATCAGTATCGTGGATATTCTTCTTGGCGCCTCAAGATTATGACAACCATAAGCGGGCTTCAATACAAGCTCAAGGAATGGCTAATTGAATTTAATTGGCACCATGTACAACGATATTTAGAACGGTACTTGAGCTTAACATTAGAACTAACTTTCCAAAATATTTATTGACGCACTTAAGAACATCACAATGGCTTCTCCTGAATATTCACCTCTTGAGGAGGAACTCTTCAGATTATATCACGAATACCGTGAAACAAAGCGCATCGACGCCAAAGCCCTCTTTTTCGCCCCAGAATGCCGTCAGATATGTCGCACAGACCCAGCCTACGCTGCAAAAGACCGAGACACCATTCTCCGCTACCTTCGCGAATCAGGCCAAGTCCTCCTGAGAATCTATCGCGAGTCGGGATGGGACATTAGTGTAATTGGCCCAGGTTCTGTGAAAAGCTTTTACACCAAGCGACCACTCCTCACAAGCGAAAAAGAAGATTTTGCAACGATGGAGGAATTGGGTCCCGCTGGTTTCACGTCTTTGGAGGAGGTTCGCGATAAAGCGAAGAGTGAGAAGTGGGAGGGGTTGAGAGTTAATATGTGGACGGAGGATAAGAAGGGAAGAGGGATTTTGGTCAAGGTTCAGTATTGGTGGCGGAAAGAGGATGGTGTGTGGAAGCAGATCTTGCATGATATTATGTTCCTGGGGCCTGTTGATGGGACGGAGAAGGATGGGGGAGGTATCTTGGTAGAGGAGGGAGTCTGATGCAACCGGCCTGAATTTATTTCGTCTGAAGAATAAATGCCCTTTTCGCGAGAGTTAAAACTCAAGGTGCTGTTGATAAGAAACTCCAGTGCTTAGTACAGTGGGCATGCAAAAGTTCTAACAATCTTCTATCTACCCCTACCTTTATAATAAAACTAATAATTAACTTAATAACTTTAAT
>JAAQPG010001099.1:0-19041 GCA_013186905.1 Fusarium udum | reverse complement strand
GCAGGGGGGGAAGGGGAGGAGGGAAGCTTAGGGGGAGGATTAGGAGGAGTTAGATGGTCTTTGGGTTGGTGTATTTATGGTGTTTTGGAGGTTGTGCTTTCAGTCGTGGCTGAGGTCCTGTCGTCGGTTTTTCGGAAGGTTCTTTTTCATAGGTTCAGCTTATGGTCATATCTTGGGTGCGATCTCAACTTCTCAAGAATTAGCTGAATCTCATAGCATAGTGTGTGTAATATCCAATGTGTTATTCATTCTCATAAATCTTATCAGATAAGAACCTCAAGATCTTGGCATTATCTCAAAACAGTAAGCGACCGATCGGCCGTGAACCTTGATGGATCCTCCACTGAAAAAGAATTGGTCCAATAGAACTGGCGACATTATTAACGTCAACTTTGATCCGCTACGCATTAAATTTTCTCAAACCATCTTTGGTAACTGCAGCCACGTCGATTCGAGGAAATAAGTATGTCTCAGCCGTTGACTCAGGGAGATTGTGGCTAATTGGTGGCTTTAGTGCTTGACTACCTTTGGGGCGATACGAGTAAAGAGGAGAAGAGGTTGATACAAAAGATTGGTGAGTGATTTCAACCTTTGGACGGAAGCGTACTAAGACTGAGCAGATTTCTTTATTCTTGTAAGACAGCTCCTGTTTGTTGAGACGAAATACTGATCCAAGAAGACTTTCTGTTGCTTCAGCTTCTTTTTCAATCATCTTGGTATGTCTCCTCATCGCAACATCTATGACGCCCATCTGACGCCAAATTTCACAGACAGACAAGCCTTTGCGAATGCATACGTGAGTCCATCAAAGATACCTGTGCAATGAGTTTGACTGACTGTATGATAGGTAGCAGGTCTTAAAGAAGCCCTCGAGCTGAGTGGCAACCAATACAATGTTCTCCTCTCCATGGCATCAGCAGGGTACGATCTCGCACAAGCTCCCACATCATAATCAACTGACAGCTCGAGTATAATGCTGGTCGGTCAGATACCCAGCAGTATAATCATCCACAAGATCCGCCCCCGAATATGGATGTCTTCCATGGTCGTCGTATGGGCAGGCCTCACCATGGCTAGCGCAGCTTGCAAGACGTACGCCCAACTCTGTGCCGTTCGCTTTCTGATGGGTCTCGCTGAAGCAAGTACATACGCTGGCTCGATTTACATCATGGGCTCATGGTAGTAAGTATAACCTCTCCCCATTCAACTAATAAAGCTGACGGTCCGACAGCAAATCTAACGAAATCGCTAAACGCACCGCCATGTTCACAGTCGCAGGTCAAGTTGGCAAAATGTTCGCTGGAGCTATGATGGCTGCCATTCATGAATCGATGGAAGGTAATGCTGGACTTGCGGGCTGGCAGTGGGTGTTTTTGATCGACGGTATCATCACTTTGCCCGTTGCTATCTTTGGCTTCTTCTTCTTCCCGGATGTACCTGAGTACACTGATGCTTCGTATCTGAGTGATAAGGAACGACAACTTGCGCTTGATCGACTACCGCCTAAAAGAGAGGACGGGCATGATATACAGGCGTGGAGTCTTGTTAAGAGGGTGATGGGACATCCTTTGCTGTGAGTGATCTTCACCTTTTTATCTCGCTATGCACTAATGAGGTGGACAGTTATGTGTGCTGTGTCTTCTCAGTTCTTGGATCAGCACTCCAGTCTTACGTCGTACAAGGACTTATGCTTCTGTACCTCAAGTTCCGCAAGGACATTGATGGTTTCACACAGTCTGAAGTCAACACCCTCCCGATCCCAACTCATGCAGTTGGCATCGTTGCTGAGCTTTCTGTCTCATTCTTCATGGATCGCTACAACAGGCGAATGTCCCTAGGGTTCCTGCTCTGCTCGATCCAAATCATTTGCAGTATCGTACTGCTAATTCCAGGAACATCAGTTGCAGGCAACCTTACAGCACTTTACCTCTCAGCCTCAGCGTACGGTATCAACCCACTTCTGTATGGCTGGTCAAGCAACATCCTGGCCCGGACAGCGGATGACGCTGCTCGAAGTGTGACATTGGCTTCAATGGCAGCAAGTGATGGACTTCTGTGGACATTCTGGGGCATCGTCATGTTCCCGGCAGATCATGCTCCTTACTGGCGTAATGGGTACATCGGGATGCTATGTGTTAGTGCTGCAATGGTTGGCTGGCTATTCGTTGTTCGCTGGGTAAGTCGTTCGCTCCTACATCGATAGTTGGTCTGACAACATCTAGCTCGATCGTTATACCGCGAAAAAGTATCCTGCTGGTGGTCATTCAAGTGCCTCGTCTCTGGTGGTGACGGAAGTGAATTACCCCCCTGGCGGACACAAGAATTAACCGGTTTTAGGTAATCTTTACCTAAAGATAATAAAATAAAATAAATATATATAAATTAAGAAAGAAATACTATAAAATAATAGAGATCTTAGTGAGATTAGTAGAGACTGGCCAATTCTTCTGACTCCCGGTACTACAATGAATCAAGGGACTGCAGATGGCAAGGCTGTATAGAGAACTTATGTCAAAGGACGGGTTCTTAGAAAGCTATGCTAGAGCCATGTTGCTGGCCATGTTCCAGTGATCTCACATGCATATCGACTTCAGCCATCCTGTTCATCGCGCACATCTGTATGCTCCCATATTGATCCGATGGTACAAAAGTCTTCAGACTTGGGGTTGGATTACTCTTGACGATGTTCACAGCGTTGTGTATCCATGTTCTGACTCCTGTCCAGATCAACCCTCTGAATCTTCGCTTTCACGTCCCAGGCGAACAAAATCTCCGTTTCAGAAGCTCGAGGTTCGAGAAGACGAAAATGTCCACCTTTGAACCAGTGGGATCGCCCTATGGCTTCTCAACTCGACCATGCCCTGAGACATTCCCAAGTTCGCCTTTGCCTCCATTGTAGTCAACCACCGGCTCACTGGTCTCAACATCAATGATGGAAAGATTCTCGAATGCCTTCTCGGGAGTGCCATCAATCTGAGCGACAGATTGGAAACCTGGAAATCCACCGGAGACACGGCTGGGCTCCTCGTAGAGGATCTGAACATTGAAGGAGATCGCGGTTGACTCTTGAAAAAGTCGCTTGGGGATTTCGACAATACTTTGACGGATAACACCACCAAGGGGAAGCGCCATTTCATGCTGTCCAGTCTCGACCTTAGGCGCAGTTTGGCACTTAGAAGGAAGACACGGACATTTAAGCCCACGAAGTTGATGAGCACAAGGAAGCTTGAATGCTAGGTGTAGAATTGAGCCCTGATCCGGTTACATATGTCAGTGAACGATTTGTGAAGTCCGGACATGCATGGGAACAAACCTCTTGGATGCCATAGTCGCTAAGGAGGAGACCGTCTATCGAGTGTTTTAGCAGACAATACATACAGAGATCGTTCGAGTCTATACTTACCCTCAAGACCCATTCCTCGATAGATCAGTCGCTGCTTATCAGCAGGGTGGCCTTCGATATCCTGAATCTTCTGTTGGATATCCTTGATAAAGGCATGGTTAGAGATGTTCATCTCGATGGGCTTGTCTTTAAATGCAAATGTATTGACCGTGATGTTGATGGACTGCTCCTCAACTTCGTGACTTTCAAGTCGAGTGACCTCGAACCGAAGACATGCGGTGCGTCTTCCGCCAGTCATTTGTGCCTCGACAGAGTGGTCACTTCCAACGGCGACAAACTGCCGAACCTCTCGAGACTCAGTGACCACGCCATCGATCCGCGGCTGAGGAGGAGTGACGACGTAGTCTTGGATGGATTTCTTTCGCGAGGGGAGCCCCGGACGTCTATGAGATGACGCAGCATCTGGGACCCGCGGTTCGCCAGAGATGGCGTTCACATTGCCAGCGAAGATCTTGATCGCGTATCGGTTTTCGGACGCAAAGCTGATACACATGCCTTCGTGCTCTTTGTTGACAGTTAGAAGTGGTGCAGCGGGGTGGTGGGTTTCAGTACTCACGATACATGGGGATGAAGATGTCGTCCTTCCCGGCCATGCCCGCAGGAAGTTTGTCGCCAAAGTCCTCAGTCTTGAACAAAGGAAACTTGCCAAGCGAAGCAGGAAGCGCGTTGAGAGATCCATTGTCGGGGACGCGGATGGTGCGCTCGAAAGAGATAGAAAGGTCGTCAATCTCGACGCAGCTTGACACGCGAGTCTGCGGCTCCCACGGAGTGAGTTTCTCCAACATCTTGGTGATGGTCTCTGTTGTGTTATACAAATGAAGTGCGAATATCGCGTGTGTTAGTGCGGGGATGAAGAAAGATCAAGATGGAGAGGTGTTGAGACTTTGGTGGCTATGGGGGAAAAAGGGAAGCTGACTCTGTGTGACCTCCGCCACTGGCACTGGCAAGATTTCTGTTGACGGAAAGAAACGAAGGAGGGCTAGTAGGGTTTGACAGGAGCTCCAAGAGACAGTTGATTTTGTTCTGTTTGCCATTCTTCTTCTCCGTGTGCGATTTCAATGACTGCCAGTGTCACAGCCCGCAGGCTAGACAAATCACAGTGGAACAAGAGTGCTACGACACAAGCTGTGGAGATGCATGTTTTTGTCTCTGTTCATCATGTTTTGGAAGTGTTGTGATAGTGCTTCATGTGTAAGCATCCTTACGCTGTTCTTTTCTAACATAACGAGATCCTTCGAGATTTATACAGGCATTCCTTCGTTGTCGCTACCGGCGATGCACTGGTCATGCCCTAATTCCACAGAAACCTAGCCGGTGTTAAGCAAAGCCACCCGGAGTGGGTGTGCCTATGACGGCAGATGCTTTGGCAATGACAAGGGATATTGAGACAGTCAGATTTGTCGCAATCGAACTTGAACCAAAATATGGGGCACTTCTTCTATCAAATACACCGGCCGCGTGGCCTAATGGTTAAGGCGCTAGATTTCGGTCTCCCTCTTCTGAACTCTCTAGAGATTCCAGGTTCGACTCCTGGCGTGGTCGACACACGATCTTCGGATCTTTTCATTTGCAAATTTTTGCACCCAAGGTGGGTCGTTGGAGAACACTAAGCCATCTTCTCCAACATTTCACTTGCATGCAATTGAAGCTGTCTTTTTTAATTCGAGTTGTATTTATTACAATTACTATTTAATAATATCAGACACTTTTTGTCGTTTAAATGCTGTTCACAACTGGCGTAGCAGTCTTGTCATCCCCATTCGAAGGCATCAGCTCATTCTCAATGCTGCTCGGCTTCTCAGGGACAGTCTTTTTCTTACGCAGACCAAAGCATGTCGTAAGCGGTGTAAACACACCAAGGTTGCCGTATCGCTCCATGTAAGTCATGGAGCAGAAGCAGATAATGACAACGAGCCAATAAACATTGTACGTGACAACAGATCCGATAGTCGCAGAGTTTTGCCAGCCAAGAATGGCGTTGAAAATACCCCAGCCACCGCCACCGTTGAGCTCAGCGTTGCAGCAGTTGACGTGCCAGACACTCTTGTGGATGTCGTAAGAGCCAGGGCCGGAGCCAACTTCGGCAGCGTCGCCTCCAATGACGTTGTTCCAGGCGTGGATTTCGAAGGCCCAGACGGCTTTGCTGAAGAGACCAGCGGCGACAAGGTACAAGAAACCGGTGGAGATGATGAGGAAGATCTGGAGGGATGTAGTGTTTCCTCCTCTGGGAAAGATGGTTAGTGGCAGCTCAGAGAATTCAATCATGGGCATACCTGTAAATGATATATCCAACGACGCAACCAGCAGCGAGACCACAAATGACAGCCAAAGGGAACGACGAAGCTGGAAGTCCCAGACTGACACCTCCAATATACACAACAGCCTCAAGACCCTCTCTGAGAACTGTGATGAAGGGCAGAATAAACATGACATGCTTTTCCGACCAGAGCTTGAATCGACTCATGAGACCAGAAGTCGCAACCGCATCTTTCTTATCCAGAGCCTGCATGAGCTTAACACGCCACTTCTCCTGAAGTTTATTAACTCTCAAAAGCGCAGCGCCCATGACCGAAATGATGATAGCTGCAATGAGACTGAAGCTTCCCTCCCAGATATCTTCAGTTTTGCTAAAGACGTCTTTGCCGAGGGAGTAGAATGCTCCGATCATGCCGGCGCCGATGCAGAGACAGATGGCGAGGCCAAGGCCTACTCCGATCCATACCTGTGATTATTTGTCAGATTGTCGGAGAGTGAATTTGGGGAGAGGGAGTACCTGTTTGAGTAGGCGTTTGTAGGTGGCTTTATCACCTTCGCCGCCGACACTCTGCTTCAAGAATGCGAGAAGGACGGAGACGATGATGCTTGTTTCGAGGCATTCTCGGAAACAGATAAAGAAGACTGTTCAGAGTTAGACAATTGGATTCATGGCTGGACACAACTTTTGGGGTAACTGGTCACTTACTGGGAACAGCAAAGACGTTGACTGTCATGATGAAAAGCCCGCTGGCCAGACCAGGCAGTCAGGTACAAGTTTGACAGTAAAGAGAAGAGTAATTCATGAGATCTTTGACATGAGGGGACATGCAATGGAACGAAACAATATATCGATGCGCCCAACTCGCTTTCACAAGACAGTGGATCCCCCGAATTGACTTTCAACCCTGCACGCTAGCGTCCAGCCTCAGTGCCGACTTTCCCGAGTTCAGTGTCATCTGCCTCCCAAAAAGATGGATAAGATAACTTTTAACACTGCGCTAATCACTCTTTACTTTGTGTATGGGTGCCGACTTTCCGAGATCTGGTGCGTCTGACGCCATCTGATTTGACAAGATCGATAAGATAAATTAATCGCGCTCCCGATTATCCGATACTTATCAATCTAGTCGTGATGCTATGGGCTGATCCTCGTATCTTGTGCGTGCCGGTTATCCAGAGTTTGGTGCCAAAAAGTAAGGTTACTTATTCAATTGCTACTAGAGCTCGGTCAGGAATTGCCGCAGTCTTTATCTGATCGGTTCCCTGCATGGCACTCAATGTGACGAGCCTGTCGCCAATTGATCTTTCTTCATCAGCTCCGAGACGAGAAACAAGACTGGCGACCTACTAACTGCCGCGATGTTTCTCTCACTCTTTGTCTCATCGCTGGCCATCCTCTTTGCTGTACCAACGGTCAGTGCAAAAGATGTGCATTTCGACTGGAACATTACGTGGACGATTGCAAATCCCGATGGTTTACAAGCCCGTCCTGTAATCGGCATCAACAATCAATGGCCTCTCCCAGTCATCAACATCACAAAAGGTGATAGAATCATCGCAAAAGTGACGAATCAATTGGGAAATGAGTCAACATCCATTCACTGGCATGGAATGTATCAGAATGGAACGAATTTTATGGATGGACCTGCTATGGTGACACAGTGCAACATTCCCACTGGCGCTTCCATCACATACAACTTCACCGTGAGTGTATTTCACCATTCTAGAGGGGGACAAAGCTGAATTGTGACAGGCCGACCAAGTTGGGACTTATTGGTATCATTCTCACACAAGATCTCAATACCCAGACGGTCTACGCCAAGCGCTCATCATCCAAGATCCCAAGAATCCATATGAAAGTGAATACTACGAAGAGCGCGTCATCACGCTCTCAGATTGGTATCATGACGAAATGCCCGTTCTCATGAAACAATTCGTCTCCTACAAGAATCCCACTGGCGCAGAGCCCGTTCCAAATTCAGCACTCATGAACGACACGCAGAACATGACTCTTCCCGTTGAGCCTGGCAAAACCTATCTCTTACGGTTGGTGAATGTCGGTGCTTTTGCGTCGCAGTACTTCTGGATAGAGGGGCACACCATGAAGATCGTTGAAGTCGATGGTGTTTGGACGAAGCCTGCTGAGACGGACATGATTTATATCGCTAGTGCTCAGCGGTATGCTGTTTTGGTTACGATGAAGAATGAGACTGGAGCGAATTATCCCATGATGGCTAGTATGGATACGGTATGTTGAACTCTCTGGTAATGTCTTGTGACGCAGGCTAATCATCATTGATAGACTCTGTTCGATTCTATCCCTGATGGCCTGAACTGGAATGTCACAGGCTGGCTGGAGTATGATTCCGACAAGAAGCTCCCCCCAGCTGCTGTCTTGAATGACTTTGAGCCCTACGATGACTTCAAACTGGTCCCCACAGACGGTGAGAAGTTGTTAGAGAAGGCCGATTACACCATCAGCTTGGATCTCACGATGAATAACCTTGGCGACGGCGCGAACTAGTAAGCAGCCCTTCACACCTTATCCTCTGACAAAAACCAGTACATTCATACTGACGATCTTTAGTGCCTTCTTCAACGATATTTCCTACGTTTCACCCAAGGTCCCAACATTATACACCGTTCTTTCTGCAGGCGAGAATGCTACTAACCCAACTGTTTATGGAACCGACACACATTCCTTCGTTCTTAAGCACGGTGAGATTGTCGAAATCGTTCTCAACAACGATGACTCTGGAAGACATCCTTTCCATCTTCACGGTCAAAACTTCCAAGTTGTTCATCGCAGTGAAGAAAACGCCGGCCACTACAATGCATCGTGGACGAATATCACTTATCCATCTGTCCCAATGCGAAGAGATACGCTCCTGGTGTATCCACAGGGAAACTTTGTCATTCGCTTCCCAGCTACTAATCCAGGTACGTCAACACAACGAGACACAGAATAAGGTAGATCTAATGAGAATAGGTGTCTGGCTCTTCCACTGCCATATCGAATGGCACATGGACACTGGCCTGGTTGCAACGATGATTTCGTCACCGCTTGAAATGCAGAAGACGTTGACAATTCCGGAGGAACATAAGAAGATTTGTGCGGATCAGGGGATTTCGACTGTTGGTAATGCAGCTGGTAACACTGAAGACTATCTGGATTTGAGCGGGCAGAATTTGATGGTGCCTCCTCTGCCAGCTGGATTTACTACGAAAGGTTACGTCGCTATGGTATTTAGCTGCGTAGCGGGTGTTCTTGGCCTTGCCTCGATTACTTTGTAAGTGCTCCTATTTCGTTTCATGAGAAAAATACTAATGATTCTGGACAGGTATGGCTCTGCACCGATTGCAGCCAAGTAAGGAGAATAGTCTACATGTAATATATAGAAAATGGCCTGAAATAATATTGGAGACTTGTTGAACGACATTTCTATTTGGAAACTCGCTATGTGCTTGAGCCGCTTACTCGGAATACCCAGGTGACATTCCCCCAAATCCTGCCTCCTCTTCAATTTAAACATGGGATCCATTACTCCCCAGTCTGGCATTCTCGAGCCAACTCCAACACTAGATCTTGAAACAAAAGCGAGACACTGAACTTTGATTATCTTGGGCCCTGCTTTGGCTATGCAGATCCCATTTCATGACGAGATAAAGATGAAACGTAGTTGATGAGTGTTACAGTTGTGGAGGTTTTGCGCACTTGAATCTCACTGAATGGCTAAGTCCTCTAGATTGCGCTGGTAACTAAGAACAACTCCATTCACCATGGTTCGAATTGCGAGCCAACCAATATGAGGAAGCAACATCGTTAAAACACTAGATATGATACGATCAATCATAAGACATAGGACCACGAGAAGATTGTAGAGTTAAAATTTCAATACAGAGCTAATACATAAGAAATAATTATGAGCAAACTGATATCCCTAATACAATCCTATTACACCTCACCATCTTCCCCATCGTAACCATCCAAATGTCAAAACGGTGATCAAAGAACCATAAAACCGTCTTATAGCCCATGCTGGCGCCAACAAGGGATCATTCCTCGGAATAGGCTGAACTGGTGGCTTGACTGTCGGCTCCGGCCTCTGGCTTCAAGCGCGAAGTTCCTGGACACGCTTCTCAATCGCCGAGTAATCAATCTTGTGGTTCGTCAGACGGTTGTTCTTCATCAGAAGATCCTGGAAGTCATCCACAATCTGCTCGTACTGTCGGTTCTCGTGCCAAACCTCATCAAGCTTCTTCTTCTTGGAATTGAGATCACGCTCTCGGTCGTTGAACTGGTCCTCGAAAAGCCCAGCCCTGTCAGTCATAGCCTTGAGATTCTTTTCAGACGTCTCAAGAGTGGCCTTTGTGGTCTTGTGAGCAAGCTCCTCCTTATCAAACTTCTCCTTTGTGTCGGCGAGCTTGGTCCTGGTCTCCTTCAGAGTTGTCTTGGAAGCTTGGAGCTCCTTCTGGAGATGGCCATTGGCATCGAGCGAATCGCTCAGCTTGCGCTTGAGGCTGATGATGTCGCCTCGAAGAGTCACGTTCTGCGCCTTCTGGTTTGTGAGCTCATTGTCAAGCTTGATTCTCTTCTTATCAAGCTCAGCGATCTTGCCCTTGAGACCAAGGATAACAGTACCCAGGGCCTTCTTGTCGATCTGAGCCTGGGCGAGCTTTCCGTTGAGAGTAATGACCAGCTGGTGTTCGTGGTTGAGTTCCTCTTGGAGCTTCTTGATAGTGTTGTGGTCAACCACGTCATCCTTCTTAAGATGCTCAATGAAGTCACTGAGTGCCTTGAACTTCTTCTGGTACTCGGCGCTAGCCAGATCAAGCTGCTTCTCCAGCTCCTTGATCTTCTCCTCAGCTGTCTTGCGTGCATCAGAGATTGACTTGATCTGCTCCTCAAGGTTCTGCTTGTCCTTCTTGAGGGTCTCAACGTAGGTGCTCTGCTTGTGGAACTCCTCGTGAAGAGCGGTGAATTTCTGCTCAAAGTTAGCAAGTGAGATTCTCATGGAATAGAGGGACTCGTACGTTTTGGGCTTGGATAGTGAGGTAGCCTGCTTGTTCGATAAAGGCAGCTCCGTGGGTCAAGGTCTCGAAGAGAGTCTTGGGGAAGGGCATGGGATCAAGAACACGAGGAAGCGTGGCTTGAGGTTGGGGAAGACGGAACTCGGTCTTCTGCTGAGTGGGAGGGATCAAGTCATCTGAGTCGAAATGGCTATTCGTAATTATTAGCGTTATCCATCATGTGTTGATGGTCAGGACTTACTGGGCCTGTGCCTCAATCTTGGCGAAGAGGTTGATAGTTCCAATGTTGACTTGCTTTTCACCATCCTTTACCTCAACATCAAGCTGCTGGGTGGTAGTGTCCCATGAACAAGTGAAGTCAAAGACGTTGTTGAAGGCAAACTTGGAGACGTTGCCCTCAGAGCTAATGAACTTCATCGGCGTTCCCTTGAAGGCAGTAGTCTTTGCCTTTCCTGACTCATCCTTGGTCCACTGCCACGAGGAGATGACTGGCTTGCCATCCTTGAAGTCCTCGGGAAGGACAAAGATAGCTTGCTCATTCACAGCCTTGTCGCCGAGGTTGATGCTGCCAGCCCAGATGCGAAGTGCAGCATTGGGATCAACCTCGCCAACAGGCTGCCAGACCCGGTCAAGAGTGATAGTCTTGGTACCATCTCTGCCAGACATAGTGACCTTGATCTTGCTGTAGTTCTGCTCAGTGGTAATGTCATAGTTGTAGAAGGTGCCGGGGAGCTTGAAGGAGACATCGGTGGTGTTGGGGAGCTGCTTCACATTCTTGATGATGCGGGTCTGGTAGAACTTGTCTTTCTCAGTCTGATGATCATCCACTGTCCATTGCGTGAACAGATAGGCTGGCTCATTGGCGCGAACGGCACCCTTGGGCAAGACGATGGTGATGGTCTCGTCAAGGGCGTAGTTGAACCAGTTGAGCTTTCCTTGATAGATGAACATGATGGGCTAAAGAGTGAAGTATGAGGTGAAGAGAGGATAGAGGATCAAAGAGAAGAGAAGAGTGAAGGTAGGAGATGTGGTAAAGAGAAGATGTTGATGTTGATGATGAACAAAATCTGTAGGAGATCGGCGCAGCTTTATAACCTTCGACTATTGCTGCGCGAGTCTTTATTCACCACGAACTAGTAGGTTTCCCCTCAGCTCTGGCTGCAGAAAGTATTGAACGCAACTAGCCCGAATACTCATCACATCCCCTCCACCCTTCCGCGTAGCATTCCGCATGGCGCTTGTGAAACCGTAAAGTCAACCGTGTGGCAAGCTGAACTCCCTCAACCATTCCCCATCCCGCGCCAAATCACAACCCCAACACCACGCAAAACCCTCGTGGCTAGCTGCACGGCTTGAAACCTTGATCCTTATCACCTTCAGCCCTCGCTAACAATTCCCAAACGCTCTCTCAAGGCTGAGACAGGCGCTGCTTAGACCAAGCTGAGACCGAGACGTTGTAGAGGGAGCCCAATGATAAGGGTTCAATAGCGCGCGCCACGTGCAGGTCCAGCTCGCCACGGGCCGTCGAACGGTCGGGCCCAGACCTTGCCAATCACACAGACTATCTACCAATAAATGCAGGGCTAGCGATAGTTTACGGTAATGTTGCCATTTTGGAGCTGGGGCTTAGACAGGCCGGGCTAGAACGCTGCGGCTGATGTGCGCGGGGAAGACAGATTAGGGATGGAGCATGCCAATTGGGGTTTCAGAGGCCAGCTGAGCTGCAGTGCTAGATTGGAAAAAGGTCTGAGGACACGAATTGCGAGATTGAAGGGAAGAATTTGGAAGGTTTGAACACTCGGGAAGTGATCACGTGTACGGAGGAGAATTGTGCGATGCTGGAGGAAAACCTTGAAAATACCGGGTGCCCTACCAAGGTGGGTCCTACGAATAGCTTCACTTTAATCACCATGGTCGGCTCAGCGAAACAAATAGAAGCCACGCGAGAGTGCCAACGGCTCACAGAAATTTTTATGATTGAACTTGTGGGTAACTCAGGGACTTGTATGATTAATTGTTTGCATTTTCCCACGAGAATAACGATCCAGCATCCCCATTGCTTCAACCTCTCTCTGCATCTCTTCAATCCGATATCTACATGCCTGGTTTCGTCTTCGCCTTCATCTCCTTCTTCATCTTCCGTTCCTGATGCGATGGCTCTCTCACCAGTGTTCGCCTCAAAGATCAGGCAAAAATTGAGGCTCCTTCTTGGTCCGTTGCTGGGCATTTTTCTCCGACTGGCTGGGTGCCTTCTCGTTTCGATGCACGGGCCGAAAGCTCCGAGGGCTTCGCGTCACTCTGCTGCGGGTATCGTTCGATGGATGAGGCCGAGGAGAGGCTCCTGCCGTACAAAAGACTGCTTCTTGCCTGGGGAAGCAGTGTTGCCTTGCCCCAATTTATTCGAGTCTCGTTCTTGTGCTCGCGCTTTGGCGAGAAACGGGAGATTCTCGTCGTTATTTAGAAACGTCGCTCGTGTCGGGGCCGCATCTCTTCGTCTTCAAATTGCAGTGCTGGAGAATCCTTTGGCCCAGCCGTGCTGTGCTCGCATCCAGGGCGTCGGTGCAGGTGATTGTCTGCAGGGTTTCTTCCTTCCCTGCAAAAATAACTTTCCCGGCATTGCATTGGGCCTTATCTTGCCAAGAGGTTACGTAGGTCTCTCGTCGTTGTGCCTTCCCCGGTGCGCAGTCTCGAGCGTGTGGCAAGAGGTCAGGAGCGAAAATCTGCCTTGAGATTTGATGTACAAGATCTCGTTCAGATGGTCGTTTGTGTGCGCCGGTTCTGCGACGAGGTTAGATGAGGTACTGGCCCCCAACACATTCATTTTTTTCTCATTATTAAGCATTGAGTCTGTACTCGAAGACCATGACCCGCTGTCTTCTTGAGAGGTGCTCGCGTATGACCGTCTTTCGATGTGAGAGGCTCTTTCCTTCCTGAAGAGGGTAGGTGACCAGGTCGTTCGATCTTGATGGCGTCACCTGTCAATCTCGGTGTTCGGGTCTTGGCCACCTTCTTCTTTTCATGTACAGCAGTAGAAGTCCATGCCTTAGGAAGCCAACCTGAACGTCTTGTTGCCGACCGCCCAAGGTGTCAGCGTGAGAGCTGCGCTCTGGAGCGACATGTTGCAATAGACTGGACTGGTAAAGTCCGCGGTATAGTTTTTAATTTCGTATCACTACTTGCAGTTTTAGCCCCGAATTGATCTTGGATTTCTCTTTGCCTCTCCCAGTTCTAGCTGTCGGAGTCTTGGGCCGCCGCCTTGTTGCCGTTGTCCAAGCGCTTGCGCACGAGTCTGTCTCGCGTCAGAGGCTCTTTCGTTCCTCCCGCGGTAGGTGAGCAAGTCGTTCGATGTAGGCGGCGTCGCCTGCCAGGACCGTTTCATAAACTTGCTCGCCTTCCAAATTCGATCTTGCACTTGCCTCTCTGCTCTCGATATTCATCGTCTCCGGAGCGTGGCTCCTGAACCCGCCGTCTTCGCCTTCTTCTTTCTTCTCTTCATGCAGTAGGTGTTTCAGTCTTGGGAGCGTAACCACGCCGTCTTGAACCGACCATCAAGGTGTCGGCCAGGTGTCGCGATACAGCAGTAAAAGTCCATGCCCTAGGGTCCCGATCTCGCCGTCTTGTTGACCGACTGCTGCGCTCTGTGACAGCTTGTTTCAGTAGGGTGGTGAGTCCGCAGTACAACTTTTAATTTCGCATCACTGCTTGCAGTTTTAGCATTAAATAAATCGTGCTTCTCTCTATGCCTCTCCCGGTTCTAGCTGTCTCGTTGCGAGCCGCCATCTTGACCGTTGTTCGAGCGCACGAGTGTGTCTCGCTGTTAGAGGTTCTTTCCTTCCTGAAGTGGGTGGGCAAGCAGGTCGTTCGATTGGCGCCACCTGTCGATGTTAGTCTTCAAGAACCTGCGCACTTTCCAAATTGGATCCTGCACCTGCCTCTCTGCTCTTCGTGCTTCTGAAGTCGCTACGGCGTCGGGTAGGAGCGCGAGTGCTCCCAGATGGATATAAAAGGCCGTCTCCCCCATCTTCGTCGTCTTCTTCTCTTCTCTTCTCTTCATATTCATCGTCTTTAGGGATGATTGAATTCCTGAACCAGCCGGCCTGCAAGGCGCTGAGATCAAGAAGTCAGCGGCGGGGTTGTGCGCTCTGGGGCAACTTGCGCTAACCCCCCAGTGTCGCAGAAGGTAAGTACGGCACAATTTTTGATTTACTCTCACTGCTTGCAGTTTTGTCTCCTCTCGCCGTTTCTCTGACCAGAGGGTTGTCAGTTGATTCGGTTTGAATCCTTTTTTTTTCATTGCATTCACCGGCTTGCTGGTGGTGTGAAGAAGAAAACTTTGCCTTGTGATGTGAATGATGTGTGATGTGCCAAGTTGCCAATGTGTGATCGCCAACCAGCCAACGTGAGATGTGTGATGTGCCAGTGTGTGATGCGCCAACTTTCCCATGTGAGATGTGTGAAGTGAATGATGCGTGATGTGCTACCGTACCATTGTGTGATGTGTGATGTGCCAGTGCCGAATCATGATTGCTGAGGATGGAACTTTGATGGCTGTGAAGATGTGCTGAACTGCGTGTAAAGAGTAGAGAGGGAATGCAGTGAAAAGGGAATGAGTGAATGTAAGATAGGAAACTTGAACAAATACAGGAACTGAGAAATGAGCGAGGTGAAAACGTCAGTGAGAATACAGATGAAGAACTGGAGAGGCGAGGGACGGGAGAGATGCTGTATTTATAGGCAAAATCGAGAAACAAGCTTTCGTGGGAAGAGATCAAATGGCCCCTCGGTCAGAATTTGGCTTTAAGTTTGTCGGTGACTCATTGGAGGCATCTGATGACACTTTGCTTGCAGAAGTTTGTCGGAGCGCCACGTCAGTGGTTGTAGAGAGGATACTGGCGATGTGGACGAAGGATCAGGTCGAAATGCAAAGCTTGCTCGTTACTCCAATGATCGATCGACGCTAGATGCGTTAATTTAAATTTGAGACCTATCATAGAACTTGGATTCCATCGCTGAACTTTGATGGATTGATGCGGGCGATTGATGGCTGACCAGGGGCTTGGCAGCTGGCGATACCTGTTGACGGCTGAGGCCCATGACAACAAACCGCAAACGAGTCCCATCGAAAGCTCTTCAGCAACAACCTCGAGCCGCCCTCATCATCAAATTTCCATCTACAGTATCCTCGGCGGTAACAAACATCTCCCGTTTTAGTGTTGTTACGACGCCCTCTTCTCCTCAGCGAACAAACCAGAAGAGCGGGTTGGCAACTGGTGACACCTGTCGGAGGCGAACAACAGATGGCTCCCATCAAGCACGACCTCTCGCCACCTGTAGCATCGAACTTTCATCTACCTTACAGTGCCCTAAATTGTAGCAAGCCTCTATTGTCAACACGCCGCGTTGCGTCATCCTGCGGCCGATCCGAAAGCCTCTTCCATCGACCACCGAACATACCACGACGTCTTCTCCTTAGCGAACAAAGTACGATCGATCGATACCTACGCAGACGCAACAAGTGAAAACTTCTAAGAACCGAGCCAAGTCTTCAGCGACGATTCCACGATGTCTACGCTGCCCCCGCTCGCCCAATGTCAACGGTGGGCGAGGATGACCAACGTGAACCCGATCCGCCTGTATCACGCCTCTCCAACACGACACGAATCTGTCTTGCTCCAGAAAAAGAATCATCGCCCTTATCCTTGCCATTATCGCTCGCGGTGGTTCTCGCTGGGACAAGGAGGAACGTCGACCGGTATCGAAGCAATTGATCATGATCGAAGCCCAAAGAATCACGAACCGAGAATGGCAGGAGTCACATTTTACGCTTCAGATTCTCCAGTTGAAATAGAGGAGCCGATGGTAAGTATCAAACGAACGAGGTCCATGGCCTCGAGAGCGGCATCCTGTTTCCATCCAAGTCCCCAATTGATAGCTCTCTAGCAGCATCCACAATCACCAAAACATCATCAACGGAGCGCCATCATCCTTCGTCCAAAACCCAGCAGTGCAGTGTACGGAGATTCTGCACAGCAACGCAATACAGAACCACCGCTTCGACCTCCCCCGCACTGTTCGACGCGAGTCTCAAAGCCGCTGCAGGCTGACCGACAGGCTACCCACGAGCAAGTATCCTTCCACCAAGAAGTTGTCGGCGGATCAGGAAAGACAGAGAAGCGCTAAAGAAGTCCGCACATCGCGAGGATAGCAACATTCGAGCCATGTTCTGCATTCACATCACCGATGTACCCAAGCTTGCCGTCTCCAACAGAAGCGAATGCGACTGCACTTTCCCCAACTCTCGCGCTTGTCGGAGACGCGACATTCGATTCTTCATCTGTCACATACCAGGCGTCTTCAAATGCGACGTTGTTCAAGAATAGAGCCTTTGTGCTGTATTCCGGAACCATCTTTACAGCCAACCCACTTTCCACCGCCACCTCGTTCAGCACAAACGTCTCGCCAGTGTATGAGGCGGCACACCACCCCAAGCCGGCTTGCGCGAAGAATGGCTTGATGCCCAGGGGTAGGACAAAGCTGGAAAAGCTCCCCATAACGACCGCCGTCCCACTTCCGCGGACATATCGAAGGACGGCGTGCCAAACATGGTTGTTTTGTTCCTCGGCCAATCCTTCATCGGTTATGAGGATAGCTGCTGGGGTTGGCTCTCGTGAAAGCAAGCGTATTGCTGACTCTGCGTCCCCGGCCCTCAAAACGTCAGCTTTTGGCACAATTTCGGCCATGAGTGGTTCATAGATTTCATCCAAAAACGGCTTATGGTTAAGTGAGATGGCGAGGATCCACGGTTTCTTTGCTGTGTTTGCCATTGTGCAGACGTCCGTGCAACAAGCTGTTGTGGGTTTCGCGTGTCGTGGCCTGAACAAGATGCAGATGAAAGTAGTCAAAACTCGAAAAGTTCGCTATGCCTCGTGGATAACCCATGATGTTTTAGCTACAAAAGGCGATTTGAAGCGGGGTTATCAGGAGCGGGCTAAAGTTATTACGAACTAGAACTGTATGTCTGCTAAACGTCCTAGCTAGAACCTAAAACCAGACCCTGAATTCCACGGGCCAGGTACCGAAAATATGCTCAGTGTCTGTATGCTTGCGCCACCCCTCTCGGCAGACTTTAACTTTCATTATTATTGCTGCTTGTCGGAGGTACCCCCGCCTAATATTGTCTCTCCTATCTTCAATTGCCTAAGCTCGGTGGCGGCCCCGAGGATACGTCTTAACCAATGTGCGGAGCCCCGAAATGCTGGGCCTTCGACTACGCCCTTATCTCGAAAAAGCCTAAGAACTTTATTGGCGTGGCTGCAATGAAAAGAACAGCATATCACTCGACGGCCTAAACTGCAGACCATAACTATCGACAAACAACAGATCATGTCACTAACTGGGAAAATCGCGATAGTCACTGAGGGAGCCCTGGGAATTGGCAGAGGCATCGTCCTGACCTTGGCGAGACAAGGCGCAAAGGTCCGTCCTGATCCATTGCAGTCATGACAAAAAGCAGCCTCCTAATCAGATCTATCATCTTACAGGTCGCTTTCACCTATGTGTCGCCATCATCAAAAGCACACGCAGAAGCTCTGGTGCGCGAGGTCAAATCACTTGGTTCCTCTGCCTATGCAATCCAGGCCGATGCAGCGTGTCTCTCCTCTCCAGCAGCAGTTATATCCTCTACTCTGACCGCCTTCAATGTTTCCCACCTCGACATCCTTGTCAACAACGCGGGACTCGGGTCTGCAGGCACTCGGATCGAAGAAATCACCAGTGACGAGTTCGACAAGATAATGGCCGTAAATGTTCGTGCAGTCATCTTTATGACCCGAGCGTTTATCCTGTACGCCCGCCGAGGCGGACGTATTGTCAACTTGTCCTCTATCTCGGCACGAGGCGGTTACGCTACTCAGTCTGTATATTCGGCGTCCAAGGCTGCCGTCGAAGCTCTTACTCGTGTTTGGGCAACAGAATTGGGCCAGAAGTACAACATCACCGTCAATGCGGTGAACCCCGGGGCCTGTGGACACAGACATGTACCGAGCGGCTGGGGAAGTTCACCTAGCACGGATGAAGGAGCAGAACAGGAAGACTCCCGCAGCTCCAAGGGCAGGCACTGAGAGCGATGTGGCAGAGATCGTCGCATTACTCTGCGAAGAACGGTCTAGGTTCTCTCTGCCGGAATAAGCTCTCAGCCACAAGTCTCAACTGCAAATAACACTTCTAGCCCACAACTTAGACATCAATACCGCGAAGAACGGTCGAGGTGGATCACAGGGGATGTTGTCTGTGCCAATGGTAGGATGCTGTATACCTGAACTATGAAGTATGCAAGTGGCCAGTATCCCAAT
>JAAQPG010001098.1:0-12537 GCA_013186905.1 Fusarium udum | reverse complement strand
CTCTCTCTCTCTCTCTCTCTCAAACTGCAGACTAACACTCTACCCCCCCAAACAGCTGGGATGACCTCTACACGAATGAGATAACAAACCACGCTGCTGATCCCTCCGACATAGGAACTGTTTGGTTTGACGATTCAGATGCTGAAGCAAAGATCCTCGAGTTCCTAGACGGTCTGCTTGAGCCTTCTGACCCAGGCTCGCCTGTCCTCTCCCACGACACCACCACCTTTCTCGACCTTGGCTGCGGCAACGGTTCTCTTCTATTCTCCCTCCGCCAAGAGGATTGGTCCGCACGAGCTCTTGGCGTGGACTACAGCCCCCAAAGCATTGCACTTGCGCGACAGATTACCACCACAAAAGACGACCTTGAGAAGCCTGTCGAATTCGAAGAGTGGGATCTTATAGCTGGACCATACAGCCCTGTCCTCAACGGCGAGCAGACCGAGGGCTGGGATGTGGTACTGGACAAGGGCACATTTGATGCCATCTCTCTAAGTGACGAGAAAGATGCCCAAGGCCGACGGCTATGTGAATGCTATCGAGAGCGAGTGCTACCCCTTGTTCGAAAGGGTGGCATCTTCTTGGTGACAAGCTGCAATTGGACCGAGACCGAGTTGAGAGGCTGGTTCGAAAATACCAGCGAACAAGGGCTCCAAGTCGTTGGCAGAGTTGAATATCGTTCCTTCAGCTTTGGAGGCCATAAAGGTCAAACAATCAGCACGCTCTGCTTCCGCAGGGTATAGAAGATATAGTAGATGCAGTGCAGTTTGACGAACAAAAAAAAGATACCCATCATCACTCTGTGCTGGCTCCAGCACCTATTCTAAACAGTCAATATCATTCACCTCTGAGAGCTCTTGTTGTATCATACAATGGTATTTGGACTCGTGTCAATGCTTGGACTATCCCTCTTGGACTCCTCCCCATTTTCGTGACCCCAAAACTTCATCTGTGTTCATTTCCTTACCCCCTTCAGAGGCTCCGCATCAAGCTTTTGTTTATCGCATCTTTTGCAGAACATTCCCCTTTCTCATCTTGACTCAACTCAGCGCAGCAATGTCCAGCTCCAACTAGTAGCTTCTAATATGCAACGTACGACTTCATAGCTTCTGTTTGTCTCTCTCTCTCTCTCTCTCTCTCTCTGTAGCGATATGGACGGGACAAAACAAAAAGCAGACAAAATCTGTCTCGACAATGATTATTGCTTCATTACGTCTCTCATCTATGGCGATGTATTCATAGGTTCCCCGCCAGCAATGGGCCCCGAGATCTCGGCAGCTGCTGTCGTCGCAAAATATCGCACATCCACGTCGTCGTCCTTTTGCAACTTCTCCAGGTTAGGAACAACTCGTTGTTGAATCAGCTCCGAGCCCCGAGGCGACGGTGTGATCTCACTGCCCTGCTTCTCCAGATCATACAGGGTACCCTCGTCTGGCAGACGTCGAAGCACATTGATGAGCACGCGGTATGTCTTGGCCACATTGAAACGGATGTTGGGGATATCGTCAGTGACCAGCTTGTCGAGCATAGGGAGGATCGACTTAGCAATCACATCCATGCTCACAACGCTCGCCAATGTCTACAAAAGAGTCAGTTTGGGCTCACAGTTTCAGGAAAGGGCGATAATCACCGAGATAGCAAAGCAGGTGGTCATCCTGTAAAGGTAGTTAGGGTGGTTACCCATAGCCATAACCTTGGGGATGATAGCTTCGCTGGCCCACTCAACACCAAAGACCTCAGTGAGCTTCTTCAGGTTGTGAGTAGCGGCTTCACGGATAGAGAAAACGGTATCTCCCAGCCAGCCCATGCACAAGTTACTGAGCTTCTCATCGAAGAATTGAACGCCCAGTTGACTGGCGAGGAGAGGGATGTACTCGATAATCGCAAGTCTTACTCGCCATTGCTTATCCTCGGCGAGTTGTACAATGGCAGGAAGAAGTGACTGTGAGAGGAGGTCGATACCAATGACTGCGTTTCGTGAGCTACATATCATGCATAGTGAGTTTTGTGACTGACCTTGGTTCACGAGCTCAAGCTTGGAGATGATGTGGAGCCTAACCTCCGGGAACTCGTCCTTAAGCATCTGGAGGAACATGGGGAGAAGGTGGTCGATAGTTCTAGGAGGGAAATTAGAATCGAGGCCCTGTTCGCAAAAACTGACTGACGTACTCTTGCTTTCCAAGGATGGGAGCCAGGCCACTGATCTGGGTACCAAGCGCAGCACGAACATGTTGGGATGTATCCGAGACAAGATCCTCAATGCTGCCCATGATGTCGTTGAGGAGCACATTACGATCCACAAGAGCACAGAAGCCTGGAATCTGGCCAGCAATAGCGGTTCGTACCTCGGCCTCGTTGTCCTTGAGAAGTTTTACGAATGCGGGAACGAGGTCTCTAGAAACAACCTCCTCGTCAACTGCCTTGGCAATCTGTAAAAAATTAGCACCAGTAAGAAAAACAAGAGGTGGTAGGTGTTGTGAACCTTCTCAAACCGATCCGCGATCATGTATCGGACTCTCCAACTCTTGTCCTCTATCAAATTGCGTAGAGCTGTCAGCAACACACCATGGCTGGCCTGTTGCTCCTTGGGAACGGCTTCGGCGATAGAAATGAGGACCTCGACTGTGAGTAATCGGACGCTATCCTGATCATCTTGCGCGAGGTGTTGGAAGAGGGGTATCATTTCGTCGACGACGATGGTGGCGGGCATCTCCTTGACAAACTTGGCGAGATTGGTGGCGGCCTGGCGACGGACCATGGGTGTCTCATCGTGGACCAGCAGGCCAAACTGCTGGCGCAGCTGCTCTTGGACGGGCGGGGAGACTTTGTTGTAAGGAGTTGTGAAGAGGCCGCATCCCGAAACCTTTGATGTGAACCAATCGGCCTTGGCGAGGCGAATTGTGAGGGGAATGAAATATTCCTCGACTTGTTGAGAAGAAAGCTCGGTGCAAATCTTGTTCAGGGACTCGACGGCCTGCATTGACAGTCAGCGTCAGGAGGGGCGATTAAAGAAACGGCGTGTTCGTTTACCTTGTCGCGAACGACGGGCTCCTCAATAGAAGCGAGGTTCTCGAGGGGAGACAGCAGAACGTGACCCCACTGGGAACCGCCGACATACTCGACAAAGCCTCCAAGCTCCTCGCTCAGGGCAACAAGGACCTCATCTTCATCTTCCACGGATTCTGCATAAGATCAAGGTTAGGAGACGTCTTTGGTTTTAAAGCGCATATTGGTAAGCGGGAGAGCTAATCGAGGACTGACCATCGAGGAAGGGGATAAGCTCCTCACGGGTTCGTTCAGCGCCGAGAGCGAGAGCAATAGTCGAGAGACGGTGGATGGCGTTGAGACGGAGCAAAACATCATCGTGCTGGAGAGGAATCGAGCGTCAGTAATGAACATGTAATTGTTCGCTTCTTGGCGATAAGACAACCACGCAGGAAGGGGAAGCGTTGGGATGGAGCGTGGCGTCACCGCCAAAACTAGCATACCTTCAGCTCGTCAATAAGGACGGCGATAGGGTACAGCTCATCGCCAGAGTTGGGCGCGTCAGCCATGGCGAGCGGGGCGGTAAGATCGCAGATTTATCAAGAAATGAGTGGCAGCGTCCGAGATGAGTCGAGATGATCGTTAGGAGGGAGGGAAAAGAAGGTTGGCGGTTGCGGGTGGATCGCGTGTGGTAGTGGTAGTGGTGCTACTGTGCTGTGCTGGTGGGTGATGCAATGATTTGCGCTGAGGAGTCCCAACACACGATTTTTGGCCGAAAGACGAGAGCCACAGACGAGGTCACGCAGGAGGCTTAGGAGCTGTAAGAGACGCTCAGCGCAGAGAAAATGGGATCCTAACGATGCAGAGTTAAAGGGAAAATCCGTGGCCTAAATCAGCAAGGGTTGTCGAGGATTGAGATGTGGACATGTGAATCGATAGATGAGGGAGGGAGAAGAGGGTGGATGTGGAGAGGCAGCTGGATGTTTGTCTCTCGCTGGTGGTGAGTGAGGCTGGTGCAGTAAGGTAGGTAGGTACCTAAGGTAAGTAGGTATTGTTAGGCTGCTTCACTTCACTTCGTTGCTGCGTTGTTCAGCGACCGATGCCCTGCTAGGAACGCTGCTTTGGAGAGGGGCAACCGCCTAATGCTCTAGGTGAGCAGCACAGACAGGGCCCGGGCAGCTCTGGCTGGATTCCATGGCTTGGCTTGGTAGCTCAGATGTGGCTGAAGTGGGGTCAAAGTGGCTCCTCATTTCCCTGAGAAACATGGATTTTTGAGGGGCAAGCTCTTTTCAGTCTCACCCTTGGACAGGGCGCTTCAGGTACATTGTGGCTTGAATCTGGGGATGGCAACTTATATTTATTGTTTGAAGCCAAGACTGAGTGAGACCAGAATCGATATCGTCTTTACCAATCCCCGAGAGTGTACTGTACTTACGGTTCACGCGGGACGGGTATGAGCATAAAACCTAAACCTTCTGAGGATGCATCGGTTTGGATCGCATCCGACGTCACTATCATATCTGATCAAGCCTTGAAATCTTGAGATCCATGCCCCGCCACTCCCAGCCCAGCGCAGACATCATTATGCATATATTTGATGTTTGGAGTTTGGCTGCGTAAGTAGCCAATGGCTCTGGCAAATTCTCGATGCAACAATACATTGTTTCAGAGCTGTTCGAGCTCAGTATCGTTGTTAGTTTGTCAACTTTCCTCGGTTTAGGTTGATGAGTGCCATTCAGACAGGATGATCGTTCATGATTAGAGGTAAGATGTCTTAACGCAGTCTAATTTACCGGATAAACTGTCAGCTGTTGTAATGTCAACTTACTGGCCAAAGGTAATACTTAGTAATTTATTAAGAACTGGAAGTTCAAGCAAGCTTCTCGGTACCTGACAATGTTGTCGGGAATGGAGTATAGATGATCCGTCATTTTTACCCCGCCAAACCCAAACCGCTAGAGGGGTACCGTCACAGCACACTATGGCCCTGCGTCTTGTCGAGTACCCGAGTATCGCATCGTCGCAAACACCTTCATCCCCAAAAATTCCTGTGACTCAGTAGAATCCACGCCCAAATCCACGTCCAACGCTCGACGGAAGTCTCACCTCTCGCCTCTGATTATTCGGGAAAAAGAATAATTTACCAAACAAGGCTCGAGGCTCCGCTTCAACATGCCTACCATTTCCGTCGACAAGTACAAGCTTTACGAAGCCCTCGGTCAAAAGTGCGAATGCCCCTCCTTGTTCATCTCAACCCCCACCATGAGCTCTCCGACTTCGCGCCCAAGGTCTCTCTATACGTGTGCTGACAGCTCTTTTTCCTATTGAAACAGATTTACGACCGAGGAGTTTGAGGACCTTTGCTTCGAGTTCGGTATCGAGCTTGACGAGGATACTGAGAATGATGAGCGTCCCATTGTAAACGGCGAACAGGAGCCTCCTCAGCTCAAGATTGAGATTCCTGCCAACCGATATGACATGCTCTGTTTTGAGGGTATTGTCACCAATCTCAACATCTTCCGTGGACGAATTGAGCCTCCCAAGTACCGTTTAGTCGAGCCCGCAAGCGGCAAGCTTGAGTCAATCACCGTCAAGCCCGAAGCCGAGCAGGTCCGGCCATATGTCTCTGGCGCTATCCTCCGCAACATCAAGTTTGACAAGAGCCGATACGAGTCCTTCATCTCTCTACAAGATAAGCTTCACCAGAATCTTGCTCGAAACCGAACACTAGTCTCCATTGGCACCCACGACTATGATACTATCAAAGGTCCCTTCACCTACGAGGCTCTCCCCCCCAAGGATATAAAGTTCATCCCCTTGAACCAGACTAAGGAGATGGACTCTGCAGAGTTGATGAACTTCTATGAGACTGACAAGCACCTGGGCCGCTTCCTCCACATCATTCGCGACTCACCAGTCTACCCTGCGATCTACGACTCCAATCGTGTTGTCTGTTCCCTTCCTCCAATTATCAACGGTGATCACTCCAAGATTACACTTGACACCACCAACGTTTTTATTGAGATCACCGCCACCGACCTCACCAAACTCGACATTGTCACTGACATCATGGTCACCATGTTCTCCATGTACTGCTCTGAGCCCTTCACTGTCGAGCCCGTCCAGATCAATTCCGACCATAACAACCAAACCCGAGTCACTCCTAACCTGAAGCCCAGAGTTGCTGAGGTTGAAATAGACTACCTCAACAGCTGCACCGGACTCAGTGAGTCTCCCGAGAGCCTGTGCAAGCTTCTCTCCAAGATGTCTTACACCTCTACACCCTCAACAAAAGATTCCAACATCCTCGAGGTTGCTATCCCCCCAACCCGAGCTGATGTCCTCCATCAATGTGACGTGATGGAAGATCTTGCTGTGTGCTACGGATACAACAACCTTCCTCGTACTGCTCCTTCACGAAGTGCTACTGTTGGTGCCCCATTGCTGGTCAACAAGCTCAGTGATATTATCCGAATCGAGGCCGCCGTTGCTGGCTGGAGTGAGGTTATGCCCCTGATCTTGTGTAGTCACGATGAGAACTTTGCTTGGCTAAACCGCAAGGATGACGGAAACACCGTCGTACGTCTGGCCAACCCCAAGACCGCCGAGTATCAGGTCGTGCGGTCAACTCTTCTGCCTGGCCTTCTCAAGACCATTCGCGAGAACAAGGGCCACAGCGTGCCCATGAAGATCTTCGAGGTCTCTGATGTTGTCTTCAAGGACGAGTCTCAAGAACGCAAGGCTCGCAACGAGCGACATTTCGCCGCCGCCTGGTACGGCCGAACAAGTGGTTTCGAGGTGGTCCATGGCCTGCTTGATCGTGTTCTTCTCATGCTTCGAACTGCTTTCCTCACCCACGAGGAGGGTCTTTCTGGCAAGAGTGTCGATTTTGAGGTCAAGGAGAACCCCAGCAAACCTGATGGTTACTGGATCGAGGAGCTGGACGATGCCACCTTCTTTGCTGGCCATGCTGCTTCCGTATATCTCCGTCTTGGTGGAAAAGAGAGACGCATCGGCGAGTTCGGCATCTTGCATCCTACCGTGTTGGAGAAGTTTGATTTGAAGTGAGCCCCCATGCCGACCAGCATCGACGTGACATCGCTAACATATTCATAGATACCCTGTCAGCACTCTCGAGATCAATCTCGAAGTCTTCCTGTAATGTCAAAGAATCTAAAGAAAACCTACAACACGATGGTTAGAGCAGCGAAAAAGGGCTACGGACACAACGAAATCATGTGGATATGATTCAATGTGAGCAGACACGTTTCCATAACTCGGAAGACCTTACAAGATAGACAAAAATAAAGAAGAAACCAAAAAAGGTCGAATGTTTGAACTTAAGAATTAACCAAAGGGTCTGATTCACTATACTCTATAACTAACTACCTTATTCACGTAGTCTTGAAGGAGTCTATTGCTGTCTAAGCCCTCGCCATGTACCGCGTGATTGGCGCAAAATCAGAATGTCATCACCACGCAAGTTAAACGCCAAAGCCGGCTCATGATATGCCTTTAACGCCAACAAAAACGTCCGCATGTGGAATCAGGAAACCAAGTTTGACAACTCGGACATCATGAACCCGAATTCTCTGCTTACATCTCAGAATTTGCCATCGCACGCCTCTGCCCATCAGATTTGAGCAGGACTCTCTCGAGCTTTGCCACAGGTTTTGACATTTCAATAGTTGGAGAGTGACACGGCGTCGGCAGGCCCGCATCGGGCTGGAGACTATCAATGGAGTTTAGTCTTGAGCGAATGCCCAAAGACTCAGAATCGCGCCGCTTGATACACTCCCATTCTCCACTGAGATCGCTGGGTACACTGTAGAAGCTGCAGCGCTGAAGCGTTGACGGTGCGTTAGACTCTGTTGTCAGAAGCGGCGGTGCTACGGGCGGGTGTAGCCAGGGAAAACAGTGCCGCACGGACTCATGGGTCTCGACAATCAAGTAAGGGCCAGGATCCGACTCTGGAAACATGACCTTCTATGTCATCTCACGTAGCTCCTGGTCGCTACGAGCTGGTGCGGGAGCTGAACTTGACGACGATGCTGACTCGCCAGTATTTGTAAGTTGCCCCAGCATTCCCTTGCCTAAATTGAGACCTGCAATCCCGTCCCTGATAGCGGCAAAGGCGTTGCCGCTTGGTTCGGTAGATGCGCTCCGTTCGATTGGTGCATGTCGCGATTCAGGGGTGAGTGTCTCGTGGGCAGTCTCAACTCCAGTGAGAACCGAGGGTGGCCCCGACTTGGAGCTTGAACTGGATGAACGAGGATCGGCATCTGCTTGGATAACGCTAGGATACTGTAAATTTGATATGGCGGTTTGGCGGTCAGTCTCTGCTGCTGCTGCGGCGTTCAAACCGCCGTTCATCTCATCCTCAGTTCTTCCGAACAACTGATGCCACCATCTTATCTCCTTCAGTCGCGGTAACAGGATCCGCTCCTGTCCTTTGATGTGATCATCGATACTGGCATCGAAGTCGGGGTTTGTGAACTCAGCTCGCCGACACAGAAAGTAATCCCAAACGGAAGACGTCCGTTCTGCAGCTCTCGCATCTTTTCTCTGCTTCTCCGAATTAAAGAGGAAAGTGCCGTACTGACACGAGTACAGGTGGTATAGAAGGCGGCGCAGGAAGCGCTCGTTATACTCAAAACGAGTCTTGTTTTGGCGTAGAAGTTGATAGGTGCAGTCAAGAAATTGGTGGAAGACAGGACTGACCATCTTTGGAGAGGTAGCTTCATCGTCAACAACCTTTCCAGGGGCTGTTTCACTAACCGCAGCCAAGTCGGGGTCATCTTTATTCTGGTTGAAGAAACGCTTCGCACCACTCAGCACATTCTGGAACGCGTCACCCCGGCCATCGTTCTCTCCGGGTTGTACCTTGGAACCCGCAAAAGCATCTCTCTGCACGGTGAACCAATCCTCGTGGTTCAAGTGACCCGATCGAAGCCTGAACATGTGACCGAAAGACAACCAATCTTTTTCCACAAGAACAATGAAACCCTCAATTGTGCGGTAGTAGGGGTCCAGCATGATTTGAGCCAAAGCACTGAGCTGGCTTGTACGGTCCCAGCCATCGGAGCAGTGGATGAGAACATGTGAATGGTTGATTCCGATCTGTCTTGCAATTATAGCTGAGCCATCCAGAACGTCGTGAATGTGCCGTAACCAGCCACTCTGATGGAGCAGCTCTCTGTTTGGTGGTAAAGGTGAAATATCGGCGTCTTTGAGTGCGTCAATGACCTTGTTGAGGGAGCTTCGCATGACGTGAATATTCTCAATACTAAGGAATATCTTGCGTGCAAACTTGTACTTGTCCATATTTTCCGAGCCCATTCCTTGTACTTGATTCACCATTGCATTGATAGTAGGACGCGCATCCACGATCAAGTTGCTCTGCTGTGCACCATATACTTGACGCTTCCCGGAAGAATCATAAACGGCAACGGATCTCGAAATGAGCTCATCTTCGTATCGTTCAGTCTCTGAAAGCTCTGGCTCCAGTGGTGAGTTTCCAAGGGAGACATCGGGCTGGCTCGATAGAGGCGTGCTTTCCTCGGACCCTGGCGGCAAAAGGGCGTTGAACGATGCCGCTACTAGTTTCTCATCTTGCACGTTTGTCTTCCTTGTGATGCCGGAGAGGGGCTGAGAGCTTCGAGTGATGGTACAGTTGTTTACTGGATGGATGTACGACAGAGCCGGTACACGGTTTCTCGAGCGGAACTCCTTCGCATATTTAAGGACATTGTCTGAGATTTTGGAGGGAACAACCAGAAAAGCAGGATATGTATCGCAAAAGGTATAGTCCTTGTTGATATGCGTGATCCTCCAACCTTTGTCAGGCAATTTCTCGCTGATGCCCTGGCGTCTGAACTCTGCTTTTGGATCATAGACCGACCAACCGTCAACCTCTCGCTCATGCTTTAAAGGCTTGTGGGAGAAAGCATATAGCTTCTCTACTGTTCCTAGTTTGCAAGTCCGAGACTTGATAAAGTCGAATGCTTCTCGGGCAATCTCGCTGTCGGTGAAGTTGAATGTCACAAAGGTGAAGTCACGACATCGCAAACGAATCGATGGAGCCTGGCGAGATCCAGGTGGCACCGGCCGAAGTGCGCAATAGCACAGCATGGGATATGGAATCCATCTCTCGCGAACTTTGGGCTTGTGGGACGAACTTTCCGAGGGTTTGGCGGATTGATCGATTGGTGCGCAGAATACCAGGTGGAAATCGGTCAGTCGCAAAGTGCCATGAGTTGTTTGGCCGCCATAGATACCCTGGACGCTCTCGATGATCTACATGATGTTAGGAGCCGAAACGTAGGGCAAAGGTCGGGCATGAACAGGCGGGATGCTCCAAATGGCGACTAGAACCAGACGATCACGCGTACCTTTCGGGCTTCCATTTTTGGCAACAGTGGCCTTACCGCCTTGTATTCGCTAGAGGGCGAGAGATATCCCTTCGTAAAGTTTATGTTATATCAATGATGTCGTTGTATGTCGGTGTGGACGATTTCTCGGAAGCTCTGGTGATGTAGTAGAGGTAGCTCAATACCGCGGGGCCGCTGGAAGATGAAGAAGTAGCTGTTGCAAGGCGACCTTAGAGGGGAGGTTATGAGACGGACTCTGACATATTTGTCACTTCCAAAGTAGGAAAAATTAGAGGCGCATGGGGGAAAACCTTGGCCTAGACTTTGAGTATTAATGGATGGAGTTTCTTTTAGAGCCGGAGACAGCTCACACTCATCATCACGAGCCACAGGCGCCCACTTGGCATTGGAAGGTAAGGTCTATGGCAGGAGGGGCTCAGCGCTGTCAGCTACCAAAAGAGACCGCGACGTCACCCCAGAGGTCAGAGCCACCTATGGTCCAAGCACTTTCCCCATTTTGAGATCCATCTCGTTAATTTTGTTTCTCCGGTCTCCGATTGAGTGAGAGAATACCTTGGGTACGTACACATCTCTTCCCATTCAAGACCCACTTCTCCAAACGGAATGTGCGACCTGCCGATTTAGGGCTCAACCACACACCAAAAAATATTGAGCGAGTAAGCCAACATTTGTGAGTGCAGTGAAGCCGAAATCCACCCAGGATCGCGAATCTTTCTCTTCAGCCCGCCAACCTCAGCTCGCCAACAGACTCAAGACAAGACACCAAGTCAAGTCCAGTCCCGACAACACAAGTCCTATTTTCAAGATGGCTCACCCCGGATCTCAGATGTGAGTTATTGTCCTTGCAATTGCGAAACCCTTCTTGATCGAATCGAAACATCGCCATCGCCATCGCCATCGTCACCCCGCCAAATATCATGCTCTCGTCAGGAAAAGTCGAGTCAAAAGTCCAAGATTCACTAACAGCCTTCTTCACAGCTCCAAGCGGAGAAAGTTCGTCGCCGACGGTGTCTTCTACGCCGAGCTCAACGAGTTCTTCCAGCGCGAGCTCGCTGAGGAGGGCTACTCTGGCGTCGAGGTCCGCGTTACCCCCACCGTCACCGATATCATCATCCGAGCCACCCACACCCAGGAGGTTCTCGGCGAGCAGGGCCGCCGCATTCGCGAGCTCACCTCGCTCATCCAGAAGCGATTCAAGTTCCCC
This sequence comes from Fusarium udum, assembly GCA_013186905.1. NCBI lineage: Eukaryota > Fungi > Ascomycota > Sordariomycetes > Hypocreales > Nectriaceae > Fusarium > Fusarium udum. The sequence goes on along the minus strand of JAAQPG010001098.1, from coordinate 957 downwards.
GAGAACTCCGTCTCCCTCTACGCCGCCAAGGTCCAGAACCGTGGTCTCTCCGCCGTCGCTCAGTGCGAGTCCCTCCGATACAAGCTTCTTAACGGTCTCGCCGTCCGACGTGCTTGCTATGGTGTCCTCCGCTTCATCATGGAGTCTGGCGCCAAGGGTTGTGAGGTTGTCGTCTCCGGTAAGCTCCGTGCTGCCCGTGCCAAGTCCATGAAGTTCACCGACGGCTTCATGATTCACTCTGGTCAGCCAGCCAAGGACTTTATTGATCACGCTACCCGTCACGTTCTCCTCCGACAGGGTGTCCTGGGTATCAAGGTCAAGATCATGCGCGGCTCCGACCCTGAGGGCAAGGCCGGTCCCCAAAAGACTCTCCCTGACGCTGTCACCATTATCGAGCCCAAGGAGGAGCAGCCTGTCCTCCAGCCTGTCAGCCAGGACTACGGCGCTAAGGCCGCCCAAGCCGCTCAGGCTGCTCAGGATGCTCGTGTTGCTGAGGAGGAGGGTGGTGATGAGGTCCAGGCTGTTGAGCAATAGGATGCTTAAATCACCAGGCTGGGAATAGCCGTCAAAACCTGATGAAGGAAAGATGGAGATCCGTGGGATGAGAGACGGAGGTCTACTCAGGCGTCAATTGATCATTTGCATCTGCTAAGGGCACGGACGGTTTCATTCTTGCTTGTAATGGTAGGCAAAGCATAAAAGAGAAAAAAATGAGACCCCAAGATTACGATGTCACGTTTTGTGACTGTGTCTTCTGTCTACCAACCCCTTGAGTACCTCTGAACGGCTTGGAAGTCTTGTTTGAACTGAGTATGTGAATGTTTCGTAGACAGTGGAGGCTAGCTTGCCCACATAATATTGAGTTGACAACACTCAAGTCTACTTACTCATCACGCTTGCTTGTCTCTTTTCAGGGCACTATATATTCTCACGTTAATCCACACCACAGCTCGGCGG
>JAAQPG010001097.1:0-23641 GCA_013186905.1 Fusarium udum | reverse complement strand
ATATATTATTAGCTTATATAAAGGCTATTAAGTTAGTTATTTATTATTATATAGTAATTATAATAAGAAAATAGCTTTAAAGATAGAAAGGTTAGTTAATTACTTCTCTTTTTTCTATTTTTATAATATAAACTAACCTAATAATATACTATCCTGGGCTTACTAATTATGCCCTTATATCCAGATCGATCATCACGTACTGAAAAAATTGTCTTTCGGCGTTGGTCTGAGCTCGGCTGGGTGGGCGGCAGATGCTGTAGCTCAGGTACTGACGGTCGGAACAATACCCGACAGCATTTTAATATGCGGAACACAACTCCGTGATGTCCACGCCTCGAGAGAGTTGGCTTAAACTTGTCTGCCTTGCAAGGTGCTCTCACTTGTCCTTCTCATAAGAAGCCAAGGGATTTGGCGGGCTTGAGGCTCCTCTGTTTTCACACAGTGCTTACGGTACCTTGAACAGTATCCTTGCAATTACACGTACACCCAGGGTTGTTTCTCTGCCGACAGTGACCTCTTTGGATGCCAGGGGCCTGTGCGTCATGTGTCTAAAATCTTCGACCGGCCACGTCCGTGCATCAATCGACTGTTTCTTGGGACGCTCAAGAGAAACGTGCCATCACGAATAGACTTGTCATATAACGACACTTCACTTTTCAATATCCAGCTTAGCCGACAAGATGATATGAGAACACATACGACTTTTCCATTCGCGATGTTACAGAGAGTGCTTAACTTTAGCCGTGATGCCATTTTAGCAATGGGAATTCACTCCATTGGACAGCAGCTGGTTTCAATGCGGTCCTGGTCCATTGCTTCTCCGGGAATAACGTTGGTTTGTTTTCCGAAAGCCACTTCTTCTTGGGCGTCGAACAAGATTTCACATGACATGTTTTCATGGCTGCTGGTGACCTGAATCAATTCAACAACTTGCATTCGTGTATGGCCATATGCCAGACATCTCGATAACCTCGAGATGGATGATGCGCATACAACAACGAGCGTGTAGTTGTTTCTACGGCGTGAGAAGCAGAAGTCCGATCATGTGACCAACCTCTGTCTCGCAGTTCATGTATTGTCTGTCAACTGCATCCCAAAAATGGTATCAGATCCAAATAAACTATATGCAAGACATGTAGGTAGGGCATCCAACAGTCACAGAGATAAGGCAAGTAAGTGTATGGCCCAATTGCAGAGCTGCCCGGATTCGAAGAGCATTAGCCTTATCTCTGATCATTCTACCGAGACTCAAACTCTGGGGATTCCGGGGTCAAGAGATAAGTTCCCATGCCGGGGAATGATAACGAGGCTTGGGAGATAAGGAATTGCCAGATCAGGCTGCACAAGAGACATTGATAGGTTGAAGCCATATTGGCACACTTTTGGCGCATGAGTATCACGATCATGAACTAGTGAAATGAATGAGTCAAAGTGAGAACCTCTTTCTCCGACAACGGCCTCATCCGTTCACGATGGTGTTTAGCAAATTTTTCAAAGCCAAAGACGAAAAATCTTGCGCCAAGCCTAGGTCCTAGCAAAGCGCCGGACTAAGCTCCGGGAATAATGCATAGAGCAACAAATCCCTTCCATATAAGGCAAGTGGGTAACATATCTTCGATCTTTTTCTGCCCCAAACGTCATCCCGCCAGATCCTTCTATCTATGTACGCCTCAGACCCAGAATGTTCTATTTTTGCTTGTGAGGGAACCTCTTTGAGTTGAGGGGTAGACCGTTTCTAGAAAGTCTAGGGGTATCGAGATCGTCAAAATCGGACTTGACCGGTGGACGGGCCGAACACTAGGAGAAGGTTGCCGTGATGGGGGTGGGAAGCTCGAATTGGAGTTACTTTGGGGTTTGGGGAAACGTTACTGCTAGAGAAGAAGGGGGCTGTGAAGTTCTATCCGTTATGCAATAGCCAGACTCTGAGGTTTGAGGGAAATGAAGAGCAACGCCTGCTTGAGGTATCTAATGAATTGGATCAGAGCCTAAGTTCATGACACTGTACGGAGTAGCAACACTCCTAATCCTCGGATTGTGTAGCCGTATTCTGTTACAAGACCATATTGAGTTCTTTCGCCGAGCCAGCAGTTGGAAACGGTTGACCGTGTTGGCTGGCACTTCACAAGCCTTAGACAACCTCTCTAGTAGCCTAGCATTCAACTGTCTGGAGCTTGTGCAGTGAGAAAAAGGGAAAAGACCAGGCAAGGGCAGCCTCAAGATCGTTAGGCTAGCCAACTCTCAACGTTGGCGAGAGAAGGATGAGGTGACGTTCTGGTGCTTGAGGAAACTAGAATGCTAAAATCCCTAATTATATTCATTTGGTAGGTTTTACGTATCAATCCCGCGAGGTTTCACATCTGTTCTGTTCACGTCAGCGGTAGTAGTTTGTGAAGAACTGCATCATTAATAGTTATTTTAAACGCTGAAGATGCACTACACAACGTAGTAAAACTGTTGCTCCCTGTCGCTTGTTTCTCCGCAAACTTCTAGAAGCTTGGGCTTCTGCTAATGATCGTAATAATGGAGCAACCATGCGGTATAGTTGCTATAGAACGAGGTGTAACCTAGTGCTTCTCCAACCTCTGTTTTGATTGATCATTGCTCTGGAGCTGTGATTTGCTATTTTGGGCACCAGGCCCTTCGCTTAGGTTGAGATACCTATTTGGTACAGCTGGGTATATCAAAGGCGCAGGCGGAGGTTGATATGAACAGCTTTGAAGGCTGGCATGGTATTGTTTAAGGCTGTTATGATACTGTGCAAGGCTGCTATGGTATTGCTGAAGGGTGATATGGTGCTGTGGAAGGCTATATGGTGTCGCTGACGATTGATACGGTATTGTACGAGGTTGCTCTGGTACTGCCGGAGGTGGCAATGTCATCGTAGGAGCTTGTAAAGGCACAGTCGAAGGCTGATAGGGCTGAAACAGCTTTTCATTGAGTGGAGCCCATGCTGTTGTGTAATTTTGGGGGTTAGAACGATGAGGACAATCTCCCAAGCTCTTCGTTCTGCGAAGGATAGGCCTCCGAGGCGAAAAGTTGGCGGCAGAAGGAGAGACAAGCTCCTTCTTGACTTTCGCTCGCGTGGCTCCGGGTAACGACAGTGATGATGGTAGAGTCTCTAGATGATCTAGAGGTTAGATTGATACCTAGGTAGTTGCAAACTGAATGTACTAACTTGAGCGCTGCGCGCCATGCAACGGCTTCGCTACGCTTCCATGCTCTGCGACAAGCCTTTTTGTAATGACTGCAGGACCACGCTTGTTCAGCTTTTCTGATTCTTGGTATGGGGACATGTTGAACGATGTTTACATTCAAGAATAGAGATAGGCCTGCCAATGATAAGAGATGGCCTCGGTTTGCAATGATAGAAGAACGTGACAAATCTTGAGATGTGGGAACCGCAGTTGCTATCTTGATATTGATTCCCTGAGACATAATGGGAAGGATGATTCTGCTCATACAGCTTAGTTAGGTAGGCTATCAACTGGGAAGAGCAGATGCTACCATGTTGGGCAACAACACTCTAGCAGTTCATGACAAGAGCATCTATTTTATCTAAACTATCCAGGAGAAGCATTAACTCAAGTTTATGATCTCAATCTTAAATTCCATGAATATCTTGCCTAGGGAGATATCTAGAAACATGCTGAGTTGCCTATATCACTCACCAAAGTCTTTTTGATGTGTAGGACGTGGGTACCAGGTTTTCTTAATCAGAGATTCATATCAACCTTTTTTTATCTGAAAACGAGAGGATTGTCTGTCTATTTCGGTGAGTGTTTGTTACCGGGCTACATTTTTGAGCTCTGGATAGTGGCAAAGTATTTGCCAGGTGACAAGCACTGCCGCACTGCCCTCTTGGGCTTGAGGTTATAGCAAACATAGACGTGTCACTACAACGGAAAAACAAAGGAACTCGAGACTGGTTCCTAAATTTCTCCTCTTCCATCATCTTTCCTTCTGACGAGGACAATTCTCGCATTTGGATTGATTTGTGAAGTGTCGTAACTTCCGCCAGCTCTCAACTGGTTGCTATCCAGACGCAAGATGGAATCAACCCACCAGGTATACATACAGCTAGACCCAGTCCCTCATCTATACACCCTACTAACTGCATCGCAAGGTCAAAAAGAAGAGCGTCGAAGAGACTTTTCCCGGTTTAACACGCGAAAATGTCGCAGACTTGGTGTTCCCAAACTTGACCTCGCTTTGGCTGTCGCAAGAGCCTGAAGACCAGGCGAGCCTCAAGCGACTCAAACAGGTTTGGGATATGTTCGCCTCAGGATGGAGCCCTCAAGACAAGATGTATATCTATCGTCTCCTCCCTGAGGTGCGAACTAACCCTACAAACCGAACAGTCCCTAGTAAACACAAACTCTACAAACACGACATCACCTTCGGACTCTGGGTTATCCTCCGATGCATTTACCCCGATCAGAAACTTTCAGCTCTCAGACTTGCCCTCATGGAAAAGTATCCAGGTATAGATCTGAGTGCCTTCACCGGTCCTGTTCCCAGGGTGTCCTGCATGCTTCCTGAGGACCTCACCGCCAGGAAACGCGAGCGCAAGGCTGTGACGCCTTGCTTTGAAAAGAAAATGCTTGAGGAAGATGATAAAATCAACCCTAGCGACTTATCCTTCAAAGAGGAGGACTGCACCTCTGGTGAGATATGCCCTCCAGAACCTGAATATCTTGTTATTAACTTCACATTAGACGACACTGTAATTCATATCCCGAAGTTCGAGCCTCAGATGGACCAGCTCCGCTCCAATAAACCTGACAAGCCTTCCGCCCAGCGTTTGAAGCAGGTCGAGTCGAAAATGCGAGGCATGGTTCTTGGAGAACCTCACAGTGCTTCTTACAGCAAGTTTCTGAAGTCAAAGTCCAGCACTGCGCCAGTTGACGTATCTACTAATGGTCCCGACATCACAAAGATATGCATCAGTCCTATCGCCGTGCACGAAGCAGACGTTGAATCCTTGGCTAGCGGCGAATCTTCTCCTGAGGACGACTCTGCCCAGACTGCACTGTCAGAAAAGCGGTTCCTCGAGTTGAAGAACCTCATTTCCAATGTTACAACTGAATCGAAGCGAGATGTTTCTGCTGAAATGCGCAAGATGCATACGGAGACGACGAAGCAGATTCAGAACATGCACACCGAAATGATTGACCAGTTCAAGAAGAATCGAAAGACGTTGGTTGATATTGGTAAACAAGTCGCTGAGATACGAGCACATATCGAGCTTGCGCGTATGGATCGGAAGGACCTGGACGAAGTTGAGGCCAGAGCCATCAATCTTGAGCAGTTCATCTTGTCACTTTGAGGATTTTTATCAAGGCAGTTGGTGTGATCTCAAAACTTTGAAACATTCTCCTGCTACATACTATGGAGAGTATCGGGGCTACAGAATCAGGAAAGATCGTCAAAGGGAGAGTTGTTGTGTACGGATGTGGACACTTGATACATGAGAGGGCCTTTGCGCAATCACAGGACCCGTGCAATGCAATATGTATGTACTATTAGCTGACCCGACATTCAGAGGCATTGGGCAGAAAGAGACCAATAACCTGCGCAAAGTGAAGGCACTTTGTTCTGGAACCCTGCAGGGCGTTATTAATCACAGTGGCGTCTGCTAAAGAAAGCCACTGCCTCATGTCTGAGGTCTCACATTTTGAGTCCGGGGAACGGTGACAAGACCGAGATTGTCGAAAGCAAAGTATTTGCTTGTTGCATACGTACAACCAATTACTTTACCCCAACTTTTAATCGTCCCAACTTGCTTAGTATATGCCATCTCTGGATAGCGTCATGGCCATGCCTTTTTGAGGAATCGTTCATCCCATCGCCCGGAAGCGGAACTAAGCTATGTAAGCGCGACACTAGTCGAGAGGCTTATAAACGGGCTCTCATACAAAGCCTTATTGCCGGAAAGAGCCTGATAACAGGAACTCGGGACCGAGAAAAGGATCTATGATGGTAAAATTCAAGTCTTTGGCACGTGAGGCTGTTGGCAGCCAACGTTGAGAGATGGGGTATGAGTCGTGCAGTTTCAAAAATGAGGATGAGTTGGCAGTCGTATCAAACCCCATGTAAACTAATCCTTGCACAGTCACAATCGGACAATGGGAACTCGTCAGCTGCGGGCGCCAGACGCGGAAGATGTCTTCGTTACCCCAGAAAACCCCCTGATCTGGTGGAGTTGCATCCCCTTCGTCCATCCATCCTTGTCAGGGCTTTGCGGGGACTGCGTGAGATCCTCAAAGGGACCTGCAGATGGATGGGGCCAGCTGAAATCCTTCAACAGGGACTTGCCCTGCTTTCTCGCTGTCATACATATGCAAGCAAGTCGTACATCATTAGTTCTGAAGAGTTTTCACGGTGCATCTGCGAGGTCCCATCAATTGCGTTATATTCTATCGTTGGTACACAGGGGATGAAGCTCCCTCTAATTATATATGTATATGTTTAAGTTCCCAGTATCCAGTGGTTAAATCGCTTATTTCGCATGTTCAATACTATAAGGCTCGTGACGAGCATTCGTAGAGCTCGCCTCGCTGACTGCTCTCTCGTGATGTTCCATGATATCGTCATCTTCGCTGTTTGGTGATCGAATGACCTCTGTAACGATAGTCTTCTTGATTCCTTCGAGGTTCTCACGATGCTTGAGTTCGATCTCATCTTCTTCGCCGAGTTCGATATGTGTTCGTGTAAGACCGCCTCCAAATCGGCTGGCTCCGACAGGCCGGGTGCCAGTTTTGACAGTCGTTCGAGAGCGAGAGCTGTAATCGTGCGTTCCATCTGCCTGGTTGTTGCCGGCTCGGACAACTTTGCCAATAAGGTCTGCCATATTCATCTCGATGTGGAGTTTGCAGAGATAAACAAGAGGGTGAAATTGGACGTAGACAAAGCTGTTTGGTAAAGACATCATTCCAATAAGGAGGATCTTGAACAAAGTCAGCACAAGGTGGCAAACCGAGTTTGAGAGACGTTAACTTACATCCAAGGCAATCGAGATTGCGACGAGGAACATATTCATATGGTACAAACGGGTGTACTTTTGAAGACCGTTTGCCACCAAACGCTGCTTAACAACCCAAATGAAATAAAAGTTGAGGGCTGCGTCCATGATGGCGAAGAGTACCTTTTCCATACGGTCCCAAATTTCGTTGACATGTATGTACTTCTCACTGATTTGCAGGCGAGCAGGAATCCAAACACAGAAAACGCTGATGTTGGTGGCCAAGAGGATTCCAAAGCAAGTCCACTTGAGTACGGTTCCATTTCGACGGACAACCATGAGCAGACTGACTCGGTTGATGATAATTTGAATCAGACATTGAACCTGTATCGACCAAAAGACGACTAAAGAGTCAGTGCCTGACAAGTGGAAAAGGTGCGAGTGACGTACTGATAAAGAAATAATATTGGAAACTCGGGTGTATAATCCCACGGAGATATAACCAGACCATTATTCCAAGAACAGTGCTGGAGCAGACCTCGAGCCAGATAAACATAATATAGAGAGTTAATCGATTCCGCCTTCTGATTGCTGCTTGAGTTTGACGCATGGCTTTTCCACAGTTGAAGATGGTGACGCCTAGCGATAACCCCCAAATAATCGAAGCAAAATTCATGTCGTCCTCAGAAGGAGGCTCCTCCTTGAAGTTGGGAGGGACGAGGAAGCCATGTTCGGTCGCCATATTGGCAATAGAACGAGCCCGAGTAACTTGATCTCGCCAGTGTTGGCTGGTTCGTATGAAGAGAGTGAGATCAAGTTACCCCAGAAAACGGGGACTGTAGAAGTCGATATGAAACACAACACAACATGAGAAGTGACCTGTATGTGAGGGATGCAATAGTTTATATCAATGCCCACTAGAACAAGATTGAATTCTCAGCAGGAGTTAGTTGTGCATCCAATGCTGGTCCAGGCTTGCCGGGTACAAGGGAAGTACCCTGGGGCCTCAGAAAAGCTAGTGGAAGGCGGTGATCCGAGTCGTACATACAGGCCAAAGCTAGCGGTTGAACGAATCTGCAGTGGCATCCGGTGCATTGGTACAATCATCAGGCATGATCCCTACTGACTCCGTCTCTCCACGTCCTTGTTCCATGAGTGATGATGCGCTAGGCACGAGGGCTTCGGTGGCGTTGAATGGCCGCTGAAACTGGACCGCAGACAGCCACAAAAGGTTCTGTGAGCCAATTTGTCACTTCAGTGGTGAATTCCGGGGCGCGTCTAGAATACAGGGCCTTGAACCTGGTGCGTCTAGTCCGGACGATGAGGATTGTTGGCTCTCGATAGACTTTCCCTTTTCCCTTTCATTGCTTTTTTCGACCCACGATATTACATACTTACTTACATGCGTCGAGTCCGGGGAAGATCCCCGTAATTTCCATTTCCCCATGAAGTGTCGATCTTTCTGTCTTTTTTCCTCGTCTCCAGACTCAGTTTCAGCAAAGTCGTATCCTAAAGTGAATACTGGTCATATATAAAACTTCCGTACGTCCGGATAAGATTGCGATGTTGGTTGCTTATGTAGGATCTGGTGCACGAGTCAAGACCTTGAACAGGGCTGAGATCGACAACTAAAATCGCTTTAGTTAGTCGTTTGGATCCACAATTTGCGGAAGAATGGCTCACATCCCGCTTTGGCTTTTGGGTTGTAATTCTGTGCTTCTATCACATTTTGTTGTCTCAGTGACTCGAAAGCCATCCATTGCAAGTGACCCAACGACCTGGTTCAAGAAACAGGGGTAGGTATAATGAGGGGGAGAATGATAACATGGCTTTCTCCAGAATCGACAATAGTTCCCGGAACGATGAGACCCCGGATCCCCCAAACCCTATTGTCATGAATTTTTGTCTGTTGTTTCGAGACAGGCAGACTCTTGGCGCAGACTTGGGCTGGTATGAATGCTTAGGGATGTGGTTTGCCGTTGATAGCCCCTGAAGATTGATGCAGTATTCAATTGTGCTATCATTTGTTTCTCATATCCCAAACTTCTGGCACTAGAGGCACCACAGGAGGACGGACGATATCGTCAAGACGGGCCGCCTTGCAAGCGCCCTATTATTCAACAGAACAGACGCAAACGTCCCGACTCGCCGTTGATCTCCTAGGCACCACGGACACTTCGGCCAAAAATATATGATCTACTGGCGTGAAATTCGAGAGGCATCTCGTCCTACGGGTTTAGCTTCACGACCGTGCGGAACTAGAACCAGGGGCCAGATTGCGCTTCGCCTCCATCTCCAGTCGGAAGCGAGCCTGGGGTTGATAAGCCTTGTAACAAGATAAGAATCCCGTTGGAATTTTGTCGATCGCTGAAATTGCTCCAAGTGCGAGATTACTCATTACGCAGAGCTGTGTTGAGAAGAACACAAAATGCTCCGGAGACGGATATCTATTATCCAGATTCGCCACCCCCTGGACCACAAGTCAACTATGCGGCTGTAAACTTTAGTAAAATACCAAAATCTCATCAGCCTCGACTTCGTCCGACAGTAGCCAAGGCATTCCCACGTGGAACAACAGTCTATAGACCAAGCCATAACTTGATCGTGTCAAAAGCGCAGAACCTGAAACCACTTCTTCTTCGTTGAACGGAACAGCTTAGTTCGACATACCAGGCGAATCCTTAGGCCTTGCAAGGCGAACTGGTTTACAGCCCAATGTGTAAGTTGGACTCGGTACTTGATACATCCCTGGAACGAGTCATCTAGACCAGTGTCAGACTTTAGCTATCAGTTCATTGCAAATAAGGCTGAACGGAAGAGATACAACGGCAGTTCAGTTCGAGCACATACCCATGATTCAATGATCCCTCGATTTGAAGCCATATTGAAGCTTCAAATGCAGCATGACAGCTAGGTCTTGTCTTCCATTGCTTAAAGACAAACGCCTCAAGAATCTGCCGTTATCATCAGGCCCGCACCATTCCCATTACAGCGCTAGAAAAAGAATAGTATCGTAAAGTCATACGATATTGCCTCACGGGTACACTAGTAGTTCTTCCTGGGAATTGTGTTGCAGTACTAAGCTAGTTCGTCTGAATATTGCACACCATCGGCGGCGGCGTTATTCCCCCTCATTCACTCCTTAAATCCGCATGATTAAGTCACCACGTGGAGTGGCGTTTTGGACGTGAGACAGTTCAGCCAAACTCAGGTGAAGCTTGTGATGCTTTAGCCATTGCTGGGGTGCTTCGGTTGGTTGTTCCCCCGAAATGTGCATATCGCTACAATATCAGTGTAACATCATGCAGCAGAAGTCAGAGTCAAGTCTTCGACCGTTGTTCTAGTTGATCTCCCGTCTCACACAATTGTCGATCAGTCCCTATTCCAACCTAGTTGATTTGGCATAAAATCACAAACTTTTCGAGGTGTCCGTCCTACTTCAAGCGTCAACAGTTCCCTTCACCCGGCGGACATATTCTTCCTAGTTACCAAAGGAAAGCAGGGAAAATCGAATTCTGCCCCTATATGTGACCTATTACGCCTCACTGAAATCAAAGATGAATCATCTAAGGATTATGAATCAGTTATGTCGATCTCTGGGTCTGACCAAGGCATGGCCCAACACAAGTGTATTTACCTGCCTGTTTAGATCGTTGCTTGCGAGACAATCGCAAAGTCTTATTAACAGATTTAGCGAAGGCTGAATTAGCCATGAAATGCGATAGATGAGATATCGCAGTAGCTGAAGACAGGAGTGACTCTAGTTTACAATGTGTCATTCTAGTCGGGATAGATCTTGAGCGTCATCTTCATTGTTGCGAGTTTTGTGATTCTGAAATATTCTAATGCATTTTCTCATCTTTATGTGACTATCTTCCATTCAGTTATCTATTTCCCTCGTATCATATCATCAATAGTTGGCAATTCCAGTGGTATGGCTGCAACATTGCGTCTAGTTAAGATCTAACTCTGGTAAAGCAAGGCCAGAAGCCATTTTGAACGTAGATCCCGAACATCTGTAGCCTCGATATGCGTTGGGGATACATGGCTGCTATTTTCTTTTATCCTCACGAACTGTGAAATCTTTCACAGTACTGTCGCTCTTAGTGCACGACGACAATGTGATAGCCTACTTTTCCGTGCAAAAGCAATCACCAGCCCAGCAGCATAAACCGTACAAGACATTCTATGGTCAGAAGTAACAATTCACATGATCAAATGGCTCTTTTTTGATCAAAATAAGCTGAGCACTTGGTTACAGATGTCATAAATGCTGTTGAGCGGATGGTCCCCAGAGAAGAGGTAGCCGAACCATATTCGCTACGCGAATTGTGACTAGAGGGGTGGCCAGAAAGCATGTTTAGGATATCTCAGGTGCTTCTGGACCTCAGATTTATTCGTCGGCTTATCTTGCACCGCGATTTCTTACATTGTTACGGTTGGTTTCTAGGCAGAGGTTCTCCCGCGTCTCTAACACCTCACTTCAATGACCTCTACTACCGAGACCACAACAACCAAGCCTCCATGCAGAATCGCAGCTGACTGGAGTTGGAATTAAGAGCATCTTTAATAGTTGGGTTCTGCTGTATAGAGTCATATCTCATCTTTCTGTTACTGTAGGTATCCTTGATGAAGTAGGTATGAGAGTATGAGGACGTAAATACAAAGACTCCTTTCCAGAAAAAGGCATTCCAATAAAGGATAAGTCTCCAGCATTAATTGAATCTTGAAGAAATTGAATCTGTCATTGCCAATTTGCTGTTCATTGCCAAACTGATGCTCTGAATATATACTGAAGCTGCATCACCCTCTTCAACAAATCACATCCGGTGTGGTGTATCGGTTTATCATTCCGCGTTTTCAATTACAATGTAATAAAATCCGCGGCGAGCGGGGTTCGACTCCCCGCACCGGAGATTCTTTTGCGGTTGGAAATGTTTTTTTGCTATTATCTATTGCTTGTTATATGTTTTTATCTGTTTTTGATTATGATACCGAGTCGCGGGTATGGTGGGTGGCACTGTTGAAGTTTTCATTGAGAGGCTAGGCAAGTGATTTCACAACTTTAAAACCAGTTAAGCAACTCCAGGCATACAATAAATGATACAAGGAGATAGTAACGAGTCTCCAACATTGTCTGGTTTATGCTCATTTAGATTCTGGGATGTTTTATATCTGTACTGTAAGTCTGTAACCAGATTTATGTGTCTCTGCGATATCAGCCTGCAACGGTTCTGTCGATGTCACGAACCAGCTTAGTTTTATGACATACAGAATAAGTATTGGCTAAAGAGCTTAAGTACCCCAATCTCGTCATGTAAAGTACCAAACCTGTGATATTTCTACCGTTCGGAGTAATGTCCAGCAAGTCCAGTCTCATTCGAGAGAACTGGGGGTACAGGGTAGCGATGATGCCAGTTGCCGACATTTTCCCGCCTCGAGTCAACCAGACACCAGCCTCCGTCATTCATACAAATTGTTCAACATCCCGAGTACTAATTGAAACCTTCTTCTTCCGGAGTGACAAGTCGTCACCCTAGGGAGGCATGATAATCGACGCCTGACATGCGCGAGTTTATGGACTATGTCCACAGCGCCTTCTACGAAGCTACTGGATGGAATCGCGACAACTCGTATGCATCGCTGAACGTGACCAGTGATGGTATTGATCCTTTCTCTTCAGTAACGCTCGGGTCCGTGTATTGACAAGAGGGTTGCAGCTCTTCTGAACTTCGAGACCCCTCGTGGACTACGACTCACCCTATCTGCCCTCGCGAGCCCCAACTTCGCGACATCCTACCAACTTGGCTCGGTCGGCATCGTTGATGGATCCATCTCGTACCTCTTCTCATCAGTCCCGCTTCGACTTCTTTTGACACCGCAATCGGAGACTGTCAATCTACCGGAGCTTTTGCGCTCGTACAGACCTCTCACCGAGCTTCCCCTCCGAACCAATCCTCTCCTCCAGGCACCGAAAGATAAACCGGAATCGTCACTCCTGTATGGTCGACTCTACCTACCCCAATCGCTACTCGAAGCTCTATTCGTCAAACGACTGTCTCCTGCGCTCCAGGTCCAGCTCAGTTCTGTATCTGCGCAGCACCTTAAGAACGGCGGCACTGTACTAGGCCTGGCGCAATATGACGTAGGGAAATATGCGCTTGAAGGACTGGCGTCCTCAGATGGAGGACTACTCGGTTTCCGGGGCGTGTATAATTTCGGCGGCGATGCCGAGAAGCCGGATGACCAGGCTGTCAACGACAATGGAAACGCCGACAGAGAAAGGATCTATGGTCGATTCAGCACCGGTGGAGAAATCTACTATGGCACCCTGAACAAGTCGGGTGGAATCAGCGTGGGAACCCGGTTTGCAACGTTACCCGCGCACAAGGGAACGCCTTTATCTGCGACGTTGACTCTGAATCCCTTGATGGGTAATATCAGTGCAAGTTATGCCGTGGTGGCAGGCCGGCATTGCAGTCTTGCTACGCGAATGGAGTTCAACGTGTTCAGCTACGAAAGTGCTTGGGCTATTGGCATGGAGCTCTGGCGGAAACCATTTACCCGACTGGTTCTTGAGGACGAGCCAGTCACTGATGATAAAGTGGTTCTTGACGATAAACTAGAGGTGAGGCGGCCAAAGGAGCGCAGCTTTCAAGCCAAATTGGAATGGCGTCTGGACGATCCCGAGCCAGTTATCGTCAAGCCACCACAGCCTCCCCCTTCACCCCCAAAAGAGGAGATAGACCCTGAAAAGCCTGGAGAGGAGAGATATGCAGGCGTACTCAAGACTCGACTTGACCAAAACATGCGAATAGGGGTGCTGTGGGAAGGGCGGGTCAAATCTCTCCTATTCAGTCTCGGAAGTTCGATCGACTTGAACAAACTTGACAAGCCATTCCGAACGCTCGGATTGGAAATACAGTTTTCATCATGATCGGATATTAAACATAGGCCCTGTCATCTACGTTGACTACTGCAGGACGGCAATAGCCCACTACTGCAGTCGGCCCGTAGGATCATGTTAGCATGATCTATGTGGCAGCCATATGTGTGATGCAGCTGGAACAACGATGGTGCATATCGACGGGAATATCGACCCGGAGGGTGGTTAGGACACTGCAGATGTCGGTGTTTTGTATCGGTTAGGTTGGGTGTATTATCATGAGCATCTCAATGGCGTTACCGGTTGGAGGCATTGTTTTTCAAGGGGCATAGGTTTGGAATTGGCGACTGGTGGCATAGTACTTCTCCCATTACTACTGTTTATTTGTCAACTCTTCTCTGACAGCATCCAACATCAGCTCTTGATGACTCTCATGTGACAATCCTTGTATAAATAACCGTTTATGCATAAGTGCAACCAACTCAAGACACACTCATCGTCCAGCTGAACGGTTTGGAGATGCCGTCAGAGCCGATTGCAAGACCTTTTGGCGTTTTTAATTGCGTAGGCGCTTTTGGCTTAGACATGGATCATGCCCGCGCTGATTGAGAACCTTGATGGTCTCCGCGATCTCTCCGGAATGTCAAGTGTGGCTGCTGGTGTTAGCGAGCCAATAAGGTGTCTGCTGATTGATGACGGATAATGACGCCACACCTTGAGATTGAGGCTCTTTTAAACATTGATTCCATTTGTGTGACGTTTATTACAGCCCAAAGTGACTCATGATCAGGGACAGTCATATAGAATTTGTAGCAATACTGAATATCATACGGTGTAGTTCTCCTAGCAAACACACTCGTGTGACTGTATGATAATTGTACCTGAAGAATCACCAGCCACAGCTTAGAAACTCCTACAGCCCGAAACGGTACTAGCCGAGCTTTACGAGGCTAATATGGCCATCAAGGTCCTCACCTTAATTCGACCCACTCCCACCCTCAAACCACCACGTTCGTCTTTTTCCACGGCTCAAGATTCAACCAGAGACAGAATGTGCTATCACATCTCAAGTCACACATTTTGGTCACAGTGGATCATGACGGTGATGCCAAGGAATGTGGCAGTTGCCGAGTTCCATGTCCCTGGGACGTGAATAACTAACTCTCCGAGTGTCCCAGAGAATCGGTCATTGGAGTGAATTATTGAGGAGAGTAACGAGTGATTAAAACACGGTTTGTGTTAGAGTTCATCCAGCGGCCCTGGGGCCGAAGAGGGTATAATGCAAAACGTTATCAGTTGTGCTGAGTTTTCTAGTCTTCAGGGCCAGAGTCTAGAAGCTTTGCATATACGAAGTCTATCACTTGAGCAATGATGTTGCTGTTTTACTCTCTATTTCTTAACCTTATTACTTTAACTTTAACACTCATCATAAGCATCATAAGCATATGTCCAAGAGATACCACACCTATCTCGTTAGTAGTAACTATATCTTGTCCCAAAAGACCCCTGGTCGTCCAAGACAACCCACCCTTCAGTATCAACCATCCCACGGGCTTGCAGCTCGAACAATTCTAGTCTACAGCCTTCGGCAACTCGCTTCCGTCCGCTGGACCCTCTGTCAAGCTAAACCTGGTCAGTTCGGTCGGTTTGCCCACTTTCTATAAGTCGAGTCTGCGCCATCAAGGTTCGTCGCGAATTTCGACTTCTCTCGTTATTTTGCACGTCACGCAACGCTCGCTGTATTATAAAAACATCACAACTCGCATGATTAACGAGAGTTGTAATCAGCTTCAGGCCAAGTAAACAGTTCAACAATTAGCGCGCGTCTTGGCGTTTCGGCATCGTTCGAATCATACAGCGCGATTATCCTTGGTCGCTTCCTTTTTAGGGAACAACGCATCTATATAATCCTTGGCTTCGTATCTTTGCGCCTTGGCATTTGACGACATCTTTTCCGACTACAACCTCCCATCACCTATTACCTACAGGCCCGCACCTCTTTTCTGGGTCTCGCGCTTCCTATAAGACTCTCCTAGCTGCATCTTTACTTTTATCCTACTCGACATCCTTTGATTGACAAAATGGCCGACGCTGATACCTGCAGCGGCGAGGCCGTCGATCTCGGCCGACGAGGTCTTCGAATTGGCTCCATCTTCATCATCATGGCCTCTTCGGCTATTGGCGCACTCTTGCCCATTTTCCTGGCACGCCAGAAGACGATCCCTGTACCCAAGATGACCTTCTTTATTTGCAAGTTCATCGGTACTGGAGTCATTATAGCGACAGCTTTCATGCACCTGCTTGTTCCCGCTGTCGAGAACTTGACCGACCCCTGTCTCGAAGGCCGCCTGGGTGGTTACGATTGGGCTGAAGCTATCGCGCTCATGACTGTCATTGTCATGTTCTTTGTCGAAATGCTCGCCGCTCGTCTCAGCAACGCCGACATGGAGCACAACCACTCAATGGAGATTGACCACGAGCTCGATCCTGCTATGGACTTTATCGCCAAGAAGCAGCCAAGCAACCCTGACATCGAGAACGGTGACCGTAGGGGGTCTGGCTATGCCCCTGGTGGTGACAGCCACCTCGCTCATGGACGTGAGCACAAGGAGGGTGATGCTCAGGGCGGACTTGCTGGTCAGCTGCTCGCCATCTTCATTCTCGAATTCGGTGTCGTGTTCCACAGCGTCTTCATCGGTCTTACTCTCGGCACGATCGCCTCCGACGAGCTTACCGTTCTCTTGATTGTTCTCGTCTTCCATCAGATGTTCGAGGGTCTCGGTCTCGGTTCTCGTCTGGCTGTCGCCCCTTGGCCCAGTAACCGACAGTGGATGCCCTACCTGCTCGGCTGCATCTTTGCTCTATCAACTCCCATTGGTATCGCGGCTGGCATAGGAGCCAAGCCCAACAACGCCAACGACCAGAAGCTTACAAACGGTATCTTCGACGCTATCAGTGCTGGTATCCTCATGTACACTGGTCTTGTAGAGCTCCTTGCCCACGAGTTCATGTTCAACCCTTACATGCGCAAGGCCCCCATCAGGATTCTGTTGCTCGCATTTGCCTGCGTTGCCTTCGGTGTCACTGTCATGGCTATTCTTGCCAAGTGGGCTTAAAGGAGATCGTGTGGAAGAATGTGGTTAAAATGGATATTCTCGAGGTGTATACCCGAATAAGATTGGGTCATAATAGACTCATTTGGAATTGCGTTAGACGGATAGAATTGATACCTGGTCTGTTTCTTCGACCCTGTTACTGTTACTTATGGCCCAGAAATAGAGCCTTCTTCTTTCAACGCTTGAAGCCCATGAACAGTGAATCTCCTCATGTTTACCTTGTTGAAGATTGTGAACAACACGTGACGTAGACGAAGTAAAAGTTCCGACGTGGAACCACGTGAGAGTGAATAGTTGCACAGATGCCGCAGATGATCGGGACCCAATCACTTACATGAATATCTGCCTAATTTGGACATTGGCTCAACCTCAGTGGTGATGTTCAACATGAGGGCTCCACTCAGTTATACAGTACACACACAAAACACTGTGCCAGACACTGTACATGGAATTGCGGGGCCCGCCAATCAAACCCGGAAATTTATGAAAAATCCTTGTGTGCTTGCAAAATAGGGCAGCAAAATTAAGCGAGTTGAGATTTCGATCACGATTCTAGCAAAGTGAGATCTTTGAGCTCAACTATCGCGACGCTTCGACAACCACACGCAACGACCAAACTCACCTTTCACCCACCCAACCCCAACAATACCGCAAAAATGGCCGGCGGAGTTACCGTTCGCGATGTCGATGTAGGTACTCCCTGAAAAACAAAAACCCATCACAGGAACCGAAATACACTCGAAAATATCACACGATCTCTACTCGACGACTTGGCGACGCAATCTTCCACGAGAACCGCTTGCCCGCCATGGCGCTGACGCAGCGCGATGATTATATATATACCAAATATTAATTGAAACGCTGTGTCGGCTGCTGTGTTCAATGGGCTGGGTGCAAATGGGATTGAGGAGCAGGCGCGAGGGAGTCGAAAGACTTCTGACGACGGAATCATGCTAATGGGTTTTGTGACTGCAGGCGCAGAAGTTCATCATTGCCTACTCTGCTTTCTTGAAGCGTCAGGGCAAGCTTCCCATCCCCGGTAAGACATCTTGAAATCTCTAGATAATTGTGAAATGCTGACTTTCTCAGGTTGGGTCGATACCGTCAAGACTGGTCCTGCTAAGGAGCTCCCTCCCCAGGACATTGACTGGTTCTACGTCCGTGCCGCCTCCATTGCCCGCCACGTCTACCTCCGCAAGACCGTCGGTGTTGGCCGTCTCCGCAAGGTCCACGGCACTGCCAAGAACCGTGGCAGCCGTCCCTCCAAGCACGTCGATGCCTCCGGCTCCGTCGACCGAAAGGTCATGCAGGCTCTTGAGAAGATCGGTGTCCTTGAGCAGGATGAGGACAAGGGTGGCCGCCGCATCACCCAGGCCGGACAGCGTGATTTGGACCGAATTGCCCAGACCACCGCTGAGGCCGAGGAGGAGGAGGATGACGAGTAAACTAAAAAACTGGCGGTTTCCGGTCAAAGTCAAAGGTAGCAATGGCAATGGAATTGGGCGTTGGGTCATAGATTTTGTCATGTATGAATGAGATTCCCCCGACACTGGGTCATTCGGTTTGGTCAAATTGGACCCGTCCAACTTGTCGTTCATTATATGGTCGATCTGCTCTTGTGAATGTGTATCCTGAATGTGCTTGTGTGTTTCATGCTCGTAGTCTTGAGTCCAGTTGTGAAATAAAATAATTTCCATTACCCCTCTTTATCCCCTCTTCTCATCATGATCTCTCGTTGACCTCCTTTCAACCACCACCTCCTGGAGATAGGGTCAAGGCAAGGCAAATCTTTGCATGCCCTTTCCTCTTTCCCCTTTTTCATTTCTGTTTATCTTCAACATGTCATGAGATATTCTCTGATCTCAAGTATTTCTCTTCTTTTAATTTCCGCAAAGTGAGGTTATCGTGAGTTCTCTGACTTGGTTTCTTTTAAAGCGCCGAGCTTTTCTATTTGCAACTCCATTTCCACGTATTACGAGTTACGAATTACAAGTTACGACTTAGTACTGGTTCTCTCTGTTTGATCTCGAAGAATAACTCCTCATATTGTCAGTTATGGCCCGGCGTTGAAGAGTTGTGCGAGTTCCTCTCAAGAGCACAACTTGTGCAAGGGAAATCATCATATTTATCCACCTTCATTGAAGCATCCCTGAATCACGATGCGTTTTATCCTTCACTCTCTTCACTAAAATCTGCTTCTCGAGTGGAGTGATCTGTAAGTGTGTTATAACTTCAATTCCAAGTCCTCAACTCCTTCATGAAACTCATACACTACTTCAAGGCACTTATACACCTTTCACCCACAGGCACCACTCCCCTTTCCAAATTTTCAAAATGAACACACCGCAATCAGAAGTGTCAAGCTCGGAGGAAGTTGAAGAGGTTCTTCCAGTCTTTGTGTCTGCTATCAGCAACCCATCACCCCTTATATACTTCCACCATGTCATCGACCCTGACACCACGAAGCTTACAGTTCAAGTTCTCGGGGCTAATATCTCCTTCGTCTTCAGCCATCGTCGAGCAAAGACCGTTCTCAGCAGATCCATAATTGAAGCGCAACTCGAAAACAAAACCACAGGGTTCATTTCCATTGTGTCTGCAACATCTCAGCGTGTTGTCTTAGCGGCAGCTGAATCAGGTCATGGTCTTGGAAAATATGGCGATGTATTGGACAAGAAGAAAGGCATTCTTCCAAATAGTATTTGGACCAGGCGAGTCGTGTCCATGGGTAAGGCCCTTGGTACGAACATGAGAAGCCCGTTTGACGACAGCACTGGCCGTAGAGCGGAACACACTGAGGGTATCTTTCGCGGATCTCACGTTGAAGTCAAACTCGCCGTTCATGGTATTTGCGTTCTCCTTCAGACTTTCGAAATCACAAAAGACTTTAACAACGTCACGATGAAGCAACTGAACCGACTTCGACAAGCTCGCTGGGAAGATGGATCTCGTCCAGTTCTCGAAGTGTATTTCTCCCGAAAGTATTGCAAACCCTGCAAGTCTCTTGTGCAGAAACTGCAAGATGCAACTGGAGTTACCATCAGACTTGTATGGAAGCCTCGCCTCGTGATGAAGACATACATCATCAGGCCAATCGATCGAAACCGAAAACCTGGCGAGCCTCTACGAGCACAGGAGTTTGAGCCTCAAGACTACGACTTTGGAGATATTCTGCCGGATGATTCTGACATAGAAGTCATATCCGATGATGAGGATGCCAAAGAAGAGGTTGACAAGATTGACCTTACCCACATTCGATCGACTTCACCAATTTCATGGAATCAAGAGATCAATGATTATCTGGATGGTCTCGCTTATAGAGTAGGCCAGATGCAAGACTGCCCAGAAGGTGCCAGATCAGCTATCGTCGAGTTTGCCAGTATCAGAGTCAACGCCAAGAAGTCTCTCGATGCTGCAAAAGTCAGCAAGCCCCTACCAGCGACGCCGGTCATAGAAGCACCAGCAGGTTTCCTCGAGAGTGACGATCGACAGCGGCAACGACATACGTTTCCTCGTGCGCAGAAAAGACTGTTTCGTGGACCACACGACAAGAATGGCTCTAGAGCGAGGAGTGTTTCTCCCAGACGCCGGGCGCAGTCAGTCAGAGACCGCTCACCACGACGATACAATTCGGGACCGTTGGGACGCCATTCAACGGAAACTCCTCGAGAGAGGTCTTTGGCTAATGCCACTTCACGATCTCGCTCATTTCGCTGATTCAGTGTCATCAAATGACCAAGGGGTGTTCTACAATAATCCTTATAGGACAAAGCATACGGCAACTATCTGAGTGCTGTTGAACGACACAGAAATTCTGTCAAGGCGCAACAAGTTTTTGGAAGGCTGAAGCCAACAATGCCTGTGTGTGATGAAGAATCTACTATACTTCTCAAATCGCGAAACGGGAGGATACTGCAAGGATCTATCACGAAAGGGGGAACATTTGTCAGAAGATCACAGGATCGATGTATGATCAAGTCCATGATTTCACGGCATTATCTTAGTTTTGGTAAAACTTGCTATCAACTGTTTACCTTGTATCCATGTGTATTCGTTTCTTCTATTATTCATGAGACCTTCGCTTGTGTATCACTTCAACCCGTATTACTTCGTATCCTTCCCAGCGCTCTCCTGTAGCAGCTTCTTGAACCCATCTGCCAGTTCTTTTATCACCACATCCACATCGGGGGCTTCAGGTCCCTCCTCAGCTTCCTCGATCGCTGCTTGAAGGGCTTCCTCTCTCGCCTTTTCCGTGCCTTCAACTCCAATCTTGCCCATTGTGAGAGCATTCTTGACATCTTTTCCATGTCTGACGGGCCCCTTTGGCTTTTCTGGTGTTATAGCCGTGTCTTCGAGCAGACTCTGCCATCGGGAGAGATACATGCCTGGGCCTGACATGTTACCTGATTCTGAATCATCAGAGTCGACGATGCGCTGTAGGCGGCAGAGAGAAAGGGCCTCGACTTGAGCAAGGTATGTTGCGTGGTTATCCAATGAAACGAGAACGTCCTTTTGAGAATTCTCAGGAACCGACTGGAATAACTTATTCAGTTGGTCTTCCATAGTGCTCACATCAATGGTACCATTGGACGCCTGCTCCCCAGCCTCGACATTGCTCGTCTTTGGCACAGGCTTTCTTTCCTGCCGAAACTTCAATACGGCATCGTTGGTCCATTTCTTCATCTCTTCCCAAACATCAGGACACGATGCTGCAAACGCATGAACCCATCTATACATGAGCTCTCGGTTTCTCATGAAAAGACCAACGTAATCGTCCACAGTTGGCATGCTGCCGTCCTTCTTCGGCTTACCAGCCTTGATGAACTCATCGATGAACAATTGGCCCGCTTCGACATGCTCCCGCAAATCTATCTGGGAGTGTACCATGCGGATCATAGGTTCATAGGCGGCAAAAAGATCCTTGATAGTCGCGGTAAAGAGATCAGGAGGCTGACGACAGAAGGCTGTTGTGATGCTCTCACGATCGCGCACAGAGAGAAGAGCAGAATAATACTCCAGACACTGCGCGTGCTTCTGATCATCAAGCTGAGTTGCTAACGTGGGATTGGACCCGTTGAAAATGGCGGTGATAATCGACTGAGCATGTTCCTCGCTGGCATGCCGGACCGTCTTATGCTCATCGCGACTCATAGCGATATACTGACGAATAGCCTCGAGCATTTCGTCACTCGGTCGATCCTTAGCTTTCTCAACCTTGTCTGCGCCCTTTCGAAACTCTCCAGCATCCCACGATAAAACTAATGAGATGATCCGCTGCAAGAGGTTCATGCCATCGTCGGCATTGGCGGTCAAGCCGATCCAGTTGGTGACGCTCGTAACGCTCAACTTTGCAAGGAGTAGGCGCATCATGGCGCTAATCATACTAGCGGCATTGCCCATCCGTAAAGTCTGCTTGACCATCTTGTAGGGGATGAGGTTGTGAACGTTTTCGAGGAGTTTGAGGAGATATTGGCCTTCAGGGGAGAGGACAAAGATGTGGTGGATGAAGGTAGCGAGGCTTTGGATTTGTTAGTGGGAGGTGGTAGAGAATATCTCATGTGGGACTTACTGGATGATGGCATATTCAGCTGCTGCTCCAATAACTGGAGAATGACTCTCAAGATCTGAAGTTTTGCTGAAATGATCAAACATCTCATCTGCCAAACCTCCATATACCAAGCCCTCAACAACATCATCCCACGCCTTTACCAGGTCTGCGGCCTTGGTCCGATTGTACTCAACCTTCTTATCCGAAGACTTATCAGGTCGATTGGTTTTCTTGACACCGCCAAGAACTCCTCGACCAACCATTTCAAGGAGTCCACTCGACCCAGTCGCAAGCACCTTTCTCGTCCCCAAAGCTCCCTTATCATAGCTCTCTGAAAGTTCTGCCTCTCCGAGTCTCGTCAACAAGCCTTGTACTCTAAGAGACCAAAACTCGCGTGGCAGATCTCGCACACCCGGAAGTTTTAGAATGAATCGCGTTAACATGGTATGAAGAATAGGTGATGAAGAAGGTTGCTTATCGTCATCATCACTAGGAGTTTCCTTGACCTCTTTCGCAGCTCCTTGCTTTGGAGTTCCGGGTCTGGAGCTCACAGGTGTCCCAGCCCAGCTTCTCCATCCTGTGCTTGGGGGTGCACTTTGTGTAGTTTGAGGTTTAACCGTTGCTCTTGAGAAAGGATAGCCATAGCCTGTGACTGCATCTGGATACTTGAAGCTCTGTATTTCTGCGTATGTTTCGTGGTGCGTGAGGATATCAAACAAGGCATGCACCTGCTCAGGTGCGAGATTTGTAGACGTCATGATATCTCATGTCACATCGAGGGCATGCGGCGTAGAGAGGAAGGGGGATAAGTCTTAGTAAATAGACGTGTGAGATGTGTTTTTTTTCAGTGGCTTTTGATGGATGTGATGGGATGCTCCAGTGGTCTCAGTGAATACAGTGTCTGTTGTGAAAAAGTTCCACTGACTTTTAGTGGAGGATTTAATGTTAAACTTTAGCAATGAATAAGTGAATGAGGCCTCAAAGGGCAAGAATCATGGAGTGCCATGGATGCCATACCTTCATGGTGTGGTGACGTAGTCTTGAGGCTGTACTCGCTAAACCTTTTCTATACAACCCCCACTATTACAGAAGGCGAAACGTACATATATCCTAAAATTCATTTCTATACT
>JAAQPG010001096.1:0-12911 GCA_013186905.1 Fusarium udum | reverse complement strand
GTTAGACCAAGCCAAAAGCTCAGGGAACCCCTTACTATAGCAAGGTCTTCCTACGGTATATGACTGACTAACAGTCAGTCCTGTTCCTGATGGACGTTTTCCACCACCGTGAGCAGTACCTCTCTCCATGTGGACGACCGTCAACTGTAAGCGAGACAACATTGGCCATACTGTACCTGGACTCTCATCACTCATCTTCATCTGAGCCCCTGACAACTCGATCTCGGCACCAGGGTCATCATCCTCCATCGAGGCCTTACAGTTCGGCTCAGCTTTGTCAATTTCTCACTGATGTCTTGGGCATCATTACAGCCCCCAAGGTTCCTGATTTGGGGCATCCGTGTCTTGGTTTTACTTGTTCATGGCGGGCATTGAGGTTACTGTGACCAGAACAGTTTAATTTGATTTGTTCCGGACTGGAAGGTCCAGAAAGACGCCGTAATTGTTTGAGCCCACGATGCTAGATGCCAGCAGGCATCCCCATCTCAGCGGTGATGTCTTGCACTGCTTTGTTTGTTGTTTGTTTCTGTCAGTAGATATGTCTCTGATCATAGTGAAAGGCTCTCGAAAGTTCTTTTAAGAATATGTTTGTTAAATTCAAATTATCTACTATCTTGACGCCAATGTCTCGATTTCGCCCCCCTGTGGCTACTTTCGACCTTTTTTTGCTCCCATTTCATTATTTCAGATGCTGCCATCTAATTGTGAGTCTAATAACTCAAAAATCAGTATACCAACCCTCGTAAAATGGTCTAATAACCCAGGGTATATCCGTTCATACAACTCCAACAAAGACAAAAAAAAGAAGAAGAAGAAGAAGTAAAAAACTGAAGCCAGTGCGTACACTCGCGTATCGACAACCATAAAGCAAAAACGAAAGACTGATAAGACGAAAGAAACATGAAAAAGACAAGACCTCTCTGGCAGATAAAACTGCCTTTTCCTAGACCGCCGTAAATCATAAACCAAGCCACCCGCTCCCTTACATCCTCTTACAAAGACCGCCAATTAATAGAATGATAAGCCAAGCTGTCCTTAGATGAAGTAAACCGGGGAGGATTCTGCAGGGCTTGATGCAATTGGTATCAAAATAGCAAAAAGAGAAAGGTAAGGGCGAATCCCCTGCATCATTGCGTTCAGACAACCACCCAAAGAAAATCAACCGCTTCGTTATGGCCTCTAGAAGAGTCCGATTTTTCAACTCCTTTTAAAACACCCGCTTCTATAAATTCTGCTTTTTTTTTCCTCGAAAATGAAACCGCTGTTATGCCTCCCGTATGGTAGTACTGTTGTAAATTTTGTGAAATGAAATGCGTGACGCTGCCGAGTCATATCCAAGTTGTGTGGTCATGATACGAACGATGAGTTCTCAGTACATGCGCCCATGGTAGCCCATTTCGCGCGTGCTACTGGTCTCATATAGCATGCCGTTGTTGTTCGATGGCTGAATGTGGTGATGACCGTGCATGTCATAAACCTCATAGCCACCACTGTGAGTCTGGCGAGACATGTGGTTGATAGGAGCAGGCTGGCCTCGAGTCACACTGTAGGAAGCGAGACTGCCCGATACAGGGAGCCCGTGAGGAGTCACTGGTGTTGAGGCAATTTGAGGAAGAGGATATTGGGGCACAGCTGTCATGGTGTTGGCAGGAGGAGACTGGGATGCCTTGGTCTTGCGGTCAGCAACCGTGCGGGCTTTTCCTCTTCCCTTGATTCCCTTGTTGCTGTTCTTGTAGTGCGTGGCGAAGTATTCAAAAAGCTCGCGATCGGTTTCGGTGACTTCTTCACCCGAGGCAATGATTTTGGCGAACTTCATTGTAAGCTTCTTGAGTGTCTTCTTGTGGAAGTTGTTTTGGTGTGTCTAACAACTGATTAGAACATCATCTATTTCAGGGGTCATCAACACATACCTTCATGTTTCCAAGTTGTGAGAATGTCTTGTTACAATCATCAAGAATGCAAACAAAGGGCTTGAGGCCTTGGTGGGTCTGTAGGTGGGCGCGAAGGTTGCCGCGTTGAGCAAAGTGGCGATCACACTTGTCGCAAGCAAAGGGGCGTTCGCCAGTGTGACGACGTCTGTGAGTCTTAAGGTTGCCAAGTTGAGAGAAGGTCAGGTCGCAGCCAGGAAAGTCACAGTTCTAAAGGTGTTAGTTGAGAGTCATCGACCATGGGGGTTATCACTCACGTATGGCTTGATGCCAGTGTGTGTCCTGCGGTGAATGTCGAGATGGGTCTTTTGGGTGAAACTCTTCTGGCAGTTGGGGCCATCACAGCGATATCTCTTTCGAGCTGTCTTGTTGTCCATAGGACCTGGTGTTCCTTGACTTTCAAAGCTTGCTTCGGAGACAGGAGACATTCCAGGAGTGAGTGGCTGCTGTACTGGATCGACTTGCAGGTCTGCCTTGCGTTGGATGGCTTTCATCAGCTCATCCACTTCTGTTTCGAAGTGGATCTGATCACCAGGGTTGAGAGTTTCGTTGGAGGTGATAGTCTTTGAGCCCATAGATGGGTTGGTGCCCGAGGATCTGACAGTCGAGGCTTGCGAATCGCTCCGTGCCGGGGAAGGTGCCTGTTCGGCATATGTGTACTTCATCTCCCGTGAATAAGAGGAAATTCGGCCGTGGTCGTTATCATGTCCCATAGGTCGGCGATCATTGTATTCTATTTTGAAAGGCGTTGAGTGGTGGGGAGGCGTAGGCGGGCCTTGATATCCTCCAAATTGGTAAGGATTGGGAACATGGTAGTGAGGTGCCGTGAGGCTGTTCACTGGACCTGAACTGTAGGGCGGTTGAACCATGTAAGGTGCCATGACAGGTCGTTGGAGAGGACCAGCAGTGGTGGCTCGAGAGTCAAAGGGAATCATGTGTGGAGATTCCATCATGGTATAGTCACCAGGAAGTTGTTGCGGCCAGCGCCCCCAGTTGGGAGCGTCTGAAGATTGAGCTGTGAGGGCCATTTGCCAGTTCAGATCAGTCCTGCTCTCAAAGCAAGACTAATAGTTCCTGTTGCTTGGACTGATTCAAACGGAGCAAGTCAAGAAAGACTTGTGGTTGGTTTAAACGATCAAGAAGGGCCGGAGCAGAGTGTAGGAAGGCGACAAGAGGGACCTGAAGTATAATAGAAGGATAGATATGATGTAGGAAGAAGCGATTGTATAAAAATTTCAGGTCCTGGGTATGGTTCTTTGTGAGACAGACTTGACTAGATGGTAGAGAAGTTCAGAGGAAAGACCCAAGTATATATCCTCTGGCTTCAGAAGATAAGTTGATGTGCGACAAGGGTCAAAATCTCATGGAGCCAATAGAACGGTAAAGGTCGGAGATCCTCTTCAAGGCGGGTCTACCAAGTCTAGTACTCTATGTGACCAGGCCCTGGGATTGTAAGAGAAGGTAGCCCGGGTCTCGTCATAAGCTGGCCGCGTCGTAGAGTGAGAACTTCAAACCCCTCCCCACGCGCGGGTACCAGGCATGGGCCTGGGCTGGGGGTGGGTGGTCGATCTAGTCAGGGCGCTGCAAAACCAGAGTGAGGATGGGGTTTCTGGGTCGAAAAGATGATCAAACGGAGGGGTGAGGAACAAGAGCTTGCTTTTGGGAGATGGACAAAACTAATCCATGTCTAGCTCCTCTATCTAGACTGGACCCCAAGCAGTTGTCTCTATCATTTTGATATCTGAACCAGCCAGGTTCAAAGCCACAGTTGAGACATTAGTAGTGAGCAACAGCAGGGGGAAACAGACCCCCGGGAATTTCCATGGGAGAGAGCTGAGTTGATCTCTCTCTTTTCTCAATGCTAACTCGATCTCACTTGGCTCCATCGATTTGGGCGGCCGCCAGGTCGATGAAAGTAAAATAGGAATTGACCCTGAGCGTTTGACGTTCTCTCTTTAGAGTCTTTACTTGAGAATGAGCTCAGGTTATTCTCCAGGTCTTAAGCCGCGATTGATGTTCAACTCAGCCAGCTCCAAGCCTGTATAACAAAGTTGTCTTCTTCATCTTGAAGACTTGATGTCAAGTTTAAAGACGTGGGTGTGGCATTGGGATGCGGGATCTTGACAAGGGTCTTTTTGCGCTAAAAAGGACGCCGCTCCTGGGGGGAGGACTTGGAGTCTGGACAAGGGGTGGAGGGGTGTCCACGGGCGTGTGTTGAGGAACAACCATGACTGAATTACTTCAAGGGATATCCCTGAACCCCGGGACATAATCTCGAATTTTTCATCCTCTCCATCAAGGCCTCGCCCAGCCGGACGCCGCCGGTGTAGTGTTTGAGCTTCAGCGCGATACCCGGCTGCTGGAGCCGGTTGCTGGCATCGGCAGACATCAGTTACTGTTGCTGATGGATTCTAGGATCTGTTTAGAGCTGTGACTGAGCTTGTGAGATTCTTCAGTCCAAGAATTCTGGCGATGTTGACTCTGGCGTTCAGCAGCTGTGATGATTTGGGCGCTAGTTGAGCTATGATATATTCAAATCTGGTCAACTGTCGAATACAACGTTCATCAAGGAAACTGTTATGAGTCTCTAGTTGCATCCGCTCCAAATTCATATCATAGGATCCGCAAGGCGGCTCCGTGTCTTCGAGCTGTGTTCTTCTTTCAGAAGCACAATGTGACGGCGGCTTCCGCTACCAACAGGGCCTGCTGATTTAAACTGACACTGCGGGCCCATTAATCCCGTTGCCCATCGTGAAGCGGTAAATTGAGGTTTTACTCGGGACCGTTTTGCAATCTCTCGGCCGTTGAGCTTTGTCCTGCATCCCAGAAACTCCAGTCAGGTGAGGTGTGCAATTTTATGCTATGCGGAGTTGTTCCGGGCGTGGAAAGAGACATCAACGAGCACAGCTGCAGCTGGTTATGGTAAGGCTGGCCAACATCGAGTCCCTTGCGTATATCATACATGCCTACGCCACATAACCACCTGTCGATGATGATGGATTGCCATTCGGTCGATTCCATCATCGTCATGAGGCGTCGTCTCCTCTATTCTTTAAGAGTGTATCAAGGCGGGACGGCATGTAAAGCGCCTCTTCTGAGCACGTACAGTAGTGGCGCTGGATCAGATGGCATAGACGGTTCCTGGAGACAAATGCGAACTCAACGGTCAAACGCTCGTAGCAGCTTTGGCTCCGCCAGACTAAGGTTAGCACTTCAGAGGCTTGAGGCTAGGATAGCCGTTGTAAGACAATTGGGTCGAAACAGGACATAATTGTTGACTGTTGAGATGAGCTTGAGTTGTGGGACCTGGATACTCACAACTGGTTCGTTATCAGAGTGTTCTCTTTCTCCTTACCCTAATGAGTTGTGCAGCGACGCTTTGGTTTGTTCCTGCTCTTGTGGTGAAGGCTACGTGGTTGTCGCTTCTTCCAGGACATTGCACTACCCTACCTATGGTTTGCTATGGATATGAGGAGATGGGAGAAGTTGTTAACGGCTAAGGGTAGAGGAAGCTGTCGTTTGTTGTCACTGACGTCTGTTCTCATCACTCGTTCTCTAACCCACCTAAGCTAGGTCAGGCGCCGGCAATCAAACAGAAGCCCCAAATCCCGGGACAGCCGCTGTTAATTCCTTCGTGGGGACTCATGATCTAGTTCAGCATCGTAAATATATGCCAAAAATAAAAAGACCGATACCTGTGTTGCAATGCGGAATACATTGTTTTTTGCTGATCCTTCACTCTGTGTTTATTGAGTCCTGTCTTCCGTACTGCGTAGTCTATCAACCCACAATACGAGGTATGTTTTACTTAAAAGAGCCCTCCAGGCCAGGAACTGCATGCACGGCAGTTATTCTCCTATTTCATGTCCGGGCAATACCCGGCAGCAGTGCACACTCTCTCCCATAAAATACCGGGAACAGCACAGGCCAACTGTAAAGGTAGGTAGGTAATCTGGATGATTATGTGTCCGTACCTTTGTATCTTATTCAACGTCTGCGAAGTACGAGCGACATTCAGCACAGGAGATTTCTCACCCAAGGCACAGACAATTGTGTTAATGCTTCTCTCAGGTTTGCCAGGGTGCAGAATGCTCGCTTGATTACTTTGATTTCAGGACCAGTAGCGAATCTGGAGCTGAAAGGCCGTGCGTCCAGGGTTGTTGTGTTGCGTTTGCACGCGTTCATTGCGTACATGCCGGGATAATGCTTCTTTCTTTTGTTCAATCACAACTGCGGAAGGTCGTTTCTCACTCACCATGATGCGAGCCAATCGAAAGAGCACCTCGAAACATTCAACATGTTGTCCGCCAGTTCACTCATTAATGTGCTACGTAATACCTCAGTCGCGGGGGTTTTCCATTATCAATGAGCACGTGCAGACGGAATGATTGTACAGTACCTACCCTTTCGCATTGACCTTCACCCTAGACAGTTTTGAAATGCCATCGAGTAGCCCAAGCTTGGGTTGGCACCGGCCCGTTGTCCATCTCATCTTGTTGGTAAGAAAACACAGTATCAGTGTATCACCAACAATCACAGGCCTGGACAAACCAAGGACCCCACATGTTGTACTACGGAGTACAGTTCTACTTGGTCACGATAATCTGAGTTTCACAGCAGCGATCGTGTAGGTACTCCAACCTTAATTCTCTCCCTCCTGGCCTTCGGGACTGTGAAGCCCAACGAGAGTCTAAGAGGCACGAAACAGCATTCAACACACTAAACTCCGACATGCTGGTAATGCCTGGTCAAAGCGTCTCAGCCTTTCAGCATTATCGAAATCACGGGACACAATCATGACAGTTATGAATGGTCATCCATATTAGCCCATAACGGTGTCCCTTAACGGAACGGTGTTGTTTTCTCGGCCGATGAGAAAACAGGGACATCAAGTCTAAGCGGACACCCCTGTCCTTCTCGCAAGGCCATTGGAGGGGCGTGTGTGGCCTGAATCTATTTCGAGATAAAGCCACCCTCTGAGGTCACGTATTAGAATATGATATATCATTTCACCACGACTCCTGAATGGACCATTGATGGACTTGGATCTCGCTGCATCAAAATCTCGATTTTCCGGCCTTGGACTCTGGAAGGGCTGAAGAATCTCGCAAAGCAACAGTAGAAGGGGAAAATGTAGCGCAGAACTGAGCCAGCGGGCTATCATGATATCCCAATATGGACGCTCAAACCCTAGTGAGCTGCGCTTGAGTGAGGCACGGCACCTCAGGTCAATCGTGGGGGTTGTTACGTTCACCTTGGCTAGCGATCGTTGCTTTCGCAACAAGACAAAAGTTGGTAGATCCAACATCGTGAGCCATTTCGTTTGCCATGACGGCGGGGCAGCACAACAGGTCATGTGCAGTCGCTATTCTATCGACCTGGTAGCCTTGTTGTAGGCCAATCCGATCTGGTTGTGGTTTTTGTATACCCAGACAACTGGCAATGAGATGTAGTAGACACCTTTCACATACTCGATTCTTCTGTACTCAACGCTTGTTAATATGCTCAACATTAGCTATTTGGCTGCCGGATTTGCCTCGTTTGATACCTGCCATAAGGGAGTAGAGTGGTGATCATACCAAGGGAGTTACTATTGCCATATCTGGGGAAGCTTGAGAGGAAGAGCCTTTTGAAAGTTGAAACCAACTAGGGTTCAAGCAAGGATGTTTTACGAGGGGATGGTCAGGAGTCAGGAACAGACAGATACAACACAACACAACAGGGGCAATAACACTGCGCTACGCAGGCGCCGTCCATCTCTGACTACCGCGAGCCCTTCAACAAGTTCTAATAGTCGATTGACATATCACATCGGTACCGTCAATATTGCCTCAGATGCGCTAAACTTATTGCTGCCCAGGCTTAAGTTGCAACGCAATTCGAGACCAATATTCGCTGGCAATTCCCAACACCTGGTCCTTGCACAACCTGCAAATTCTGACCTTCTTATCCTGGCCCTCGAGGTTCTAACATTAAAATGGATGTTTGCTCAAAACAAGAGCGCGGCTGTGCGGCGACAAGCCGCACCGCCCTGGTTCATGCTTATTGAGGCTTACCATTGGGCGCATCATGATCCTAGCCCAATGGCTTCGAGGAGCTCCCAGAGCTCTGGGAACATCGGAGATCGTTTTGCTGATTGGTTGTTTCATGTGGACTGAACACGGCAGATCGTCTTAGACTTAACGTCTGACTAAGATGTTACTCTCTCAACTTTTACGATCAAGATTGAGCAGGGTCAAAAAAACAAAGCGCGGTCGTCGAGATTTCTTTCTCTCGCTAAAGACTGTTCAAGTGCGGAATTACAGAGTACATTTGAATGCCCATAAGGCAGACAGCGAGAGAAAGACTGAGGACACACTGGGTGCCAGACAGGGGTCATCATTGCCAGGGGTCTCTATGGACTCCAGTTCAGGGCAGTTCTGGGGACCATAGGGCCGGCAATACACGGCCGGGGCCGTCCTCCGCACCAGAGACCGGCCGGCGAACCCACCCCGAACCGACTTTTCTCAATTCTTACTCTGCAGACGCCGCGTTATACCCGTTATCGTCACAGTGGATGTCGAAATCTACAAATCATTCGATCTACAAGTTCTAGACAAGTCATCGGGTTCTCTTAATGGCATACTGTTGTTGGCTTCAATGGAGTAAATCCTTGTCAAGAAAGGCGTGAAATTGACGAAATTTGGTGATGCCACCATGGTTTTTATTTTATTTTTTAGAACTGTAGCCATTATTGCAAATAACTGATGAGCTTTTACTTCCTAATTCTTCTATAGCTAAGCTTGCTATTTTTTGCGAACAAGTTCGGTCTTTGATGAAGCAATGAGGTCTGTCATCCACTTAACCATGATGGAAATGACCGGTCATGGAGCATGTGAGCATAAAGGAGGGCTAAGGAGAAGACCGAAAATATTTCAGCCCTGACAATCCAGGACTGACGAAACGGGACAATGAATTTCATCTTGTTCAAGGACAGGCGGCTCAGCAAGCAGATTGACGAAGTCCTACTTCATCCACGATACGCTCCAATCCTTTGCAAAATCATCATCGAAGCCGCCTCGGATTGAGAAGAGGACGGGTCTGGCCAATAGAAGCCCTTCACCCGCAACTCAACGTTTTCTTGCGGGATCACGCCCCATGAAAAGACCCTTGCTGCCAAGATCTAGGGACACCCACACCCGCCATATTTGCATGAAACTCAACAGCATGCGATAAATACACCTGCAGCTGACTGCGAGAAACAGGTAAAGTCTGCATGTAATTCTTGCAGTGTTGAACCCTTGCTCTTTCCAACGACCGAGCCTCACGCAGCCCTTCAAGTACATACATATGCACATTTGGGATGTGCACAATGAACAGGATCGTCTCATCGAGCTTCATCAGTTATCAGGTTCCAACTTTTCGTGAACGCTCATCTCAGCCCAGTTTAGAAACTTCTATCCCCTTTCTTCCTCTTACAACCCCCAAGCCCTGTTTTCTCTTCAAGTCATGGTGCCCCTATGCATGCAGGAGTGATGCTAATCCGATACCTTCGAAGCCCTGGCCCTGCGGTTCTCGAGATCTTGCACTAATGTCCAGCTATCTGCTCGAATGCAGGAACGTGACAAATTCAGAGCATGAATAGATAGTACTGCAGAAGCTTCACCTAGTGACAAGCCGATCATGGCAATATATTTTGCTCAAGGCTTTAAGTCTTTCCACAGGCTATTCGATACTTTGACTTAAGCGATTGTATTAGGCTTGCCAAGTGTAATCGTACGGAGGCAGTGATGAGAAAACTGACATGTCAAAGATCGAGAATAGCCTCAGAAGCCACCAGGCTGAAATGTTGATGTTTACGAAGGCTTGCAGTGGCCATGGTGTGGGTAACAGTGGAAGTAAACCAAAGTCTTGAAGGGAGCGACCCCACCACATCGGAACGTGTGACTTGAAGTAAGTGTCAGGCCAGAAACACAGCTAAGGTTACCAAGGATGACTCCAGTAACTTTTGCGAGCTAACAAAGATAGGAGTGGGTTAATTGGGGATTGCGTTATACCGTAATCCTTGTTCACTGTTTCTGTTTCGTTCTCCCTCTGCTTCCATCTTCTCTTTTGGCGCACAGCTTTCTTCTAGCTCTGCGTGAACCAAGGTTAGTGCGGGCTGTTCAAGAAATGACAGCGCGAAACCTTCTGTAGCTGACTTTCATTTCCGTAATCAAACCAGTCAACAGATCAGGGCAATGCTCTACAACGCAGACTTCAAACAGCGCCGAAGATGTTTGCATGAGCACACACAAACGTCGAAGAACCAGCCCGCAGATGCTCCGTGCTTTGTTCCCTGACCTTGATGTTTATTCCTGGGTAAGCAGAATACTACATTACAACAAATCCTGCGTGAGCATTCGGAAATAAGAAATGAACAACTGATAGCAGAAGCTTGGTCTGAAGTTGATGATGGAGAGGGTAAGCCCGGGAAGTTTTCGGTTTCGGGATCCTGTGCTGGGAGACCGGAGGATCGGAGCACAGGCGGAAGCTTGATACATACGGCAGATCGGGAGATATTCGAGGCTCACAATTGGTGCATCACCGCTTGCGGTCGCTCCCGGAACAGAGGGAGCCGTAGCTTATTCCTCACAGGGCTTTATGCGCTACGATTGTATTGCTGTTTTGGTCGCTGCGAGACTGCTGTGGTGGTCCTCTCTGTGTAAGAGCAGGGTGCATTATTTGCCCACAGCTTTGTTCTTAGCTCTCTTTGCTCGCGAGCCTTGACAGCGGGACGGCGGCTCGGCCTTTAGCTGCTACCAGCTGTCGGGGACTGCCGCTGGCTGGCCAGTTGTCTCCACGATAGGGGTGTATTTAGTAGGATCTCTCAATTAGAGACCCGAGGAGGTCATTGCGCAACACATCCCACCGTGGTGTCGGGTCCCGCTAACAGGGGTCCCTGGCTGAGAGCCATGGCGATCTTCAACATGGGCTCTGAGCGACTTCAGACTCAAACCAATGCTTTGGAGTGCGTCACCGGGATAACCAGCCAAAGTCAGTCAGGTACTGAGATTTGTCACTGACAGGTTCATTGAGCTGCGGAGAAGAGCAAAGTTGCCAGGAGATAAGTCTGAAGTTCAAAATCTGGCACTGGCGAGTCATAGTTGCTGCCCAGTTGTTGTTACGTTACCGTTCCTCGAGCTAATAAAACAATCGGGTTTTAGTATGATTGCTAGACTGAAGCTACGGATTACCGAGAAGGGCAAAATTGGGAAATGACGTGCCAAAGAAGCGCGAGGGAAACGGGAGAGTCACACGGACTCAGCCTAAGGAGAGCTCAATTAATTAGGGCACCTGCTAAGGCTGCGGAGGCTCTAGAGGCTGTCGAACACCCTGGACGTTGCAGCTGTTGGTTTGGCACACCAACGTCAGTGCGTATTGTGAATTGAGAAACCACAACAATAAGGCGTATCGGCTACACTAGATGCCGAGTATTATTGGAAAATCAGTCAAATCCCCAGTGACGATCCTGAACTACGCAATTCCCCTCACTTTCGTCATTGTCTGGCTAACAAATATGCAAGTTGCCTTACTCTTTCGCCCTGTTGTGACCTTATAGCGAGAGTTACGCAATGATCCTGCATCAGCCCCTGCTTGGTTCAGTCCAAGCAGCTGGATTCTTGCGACCTGTCATTTCTAGTGAATCTCAGATCCTCGGTCAGCAATTCCAAGATAGGCACCGCGCCAATGTAACCCCGCGGCAATTGGCCAGGTTGGCGATGGAGCGGGCTCCCAGGTGATCGATTTGAGCTTGGGCTGGGATGACAATCGGGTCGCTCAGCCAGCTTCTCAAGGGCCAAGGTCGCAGCGGTACCTTGCAGGACGTAACAGAAATGCTGGGCATCCCCACCATGACGCTGACCATGAAAACTTGTTGTAGGGTATGAGTACCAGTCTGTATTATCACAATCAGGTAAGGGAGGTAGTGACTGAGGGTTGCGATCTTTGTAACGGCGCAGGATCTGGTTTCGAGAGATTCTGCAAGGGAGATTGGCGTGGGAGTTTCAGACCAAGGTAACCGGCTTGATTACCGCTTGGCCCGTAGCCAGTAGTGCATACTAGGCGAGAGTGCATTTGATAGTCATAATAAAAGCTCTATAGTCGTCCATGAACCTTATTTGCAACACTTGGGCAAAGAGGTGTTGACTGCTCCCCCCTGCCGGCCCATCATACGCCATAGGCATTGCATTGTGATCTCCATGAACCCCTATCATCGCCTTACCGGAGGGCAAGCTCTGACTCCTTATTCCTCATATTAAGTCAGGGCTCACACCCAGACCGATACCGCAATCCATGCTGTGGCTGGTATCAGCCTTAGTTGATCTATCACTTGTTGTCCGCAGATGATTGAGACTGGCTACCCACCTCATTTACCAACAATCCCTTACAGGCTTACAGCCCTCGAAAAGGCCCTAGACTTTCAGAGACACCGCCTGCTCCTGATACGAGCTGTCCTCACCGTTAAGAGACTCTAGCGACCCACAGGACTGGGTCCAGAGATTAGCATGAGATCCTCGGGCGAAGTAAACCAATACCACGTCGTATCTGCCCAAAGAGACGCGTTGTAACGCTGGTTCCTCAAAGAGTATCAGCTTGCGAGCTGGACACCCGCGCGTTGTAACAGTAGAAGCGATATCCTTTAGGCCTTACATTATCTAATCCTATCTTTATATCTAGCAGATCTTCATTTCCCTCCCCTGCCCTAAAACCTAAAGTTTAGGTTATTATATTTAATTACTAGAATTTATAAGTATTACCTTTAATTAATATAATACTATTAGTAAAGCTAGCTTAATCTAGTACTTAAACCTTTTCTTTTATAAAAGATAAAGCTTTAAATTAACCCTTTTTAAAATACCTTTAGAAAAAGCTTTAATTTTAAGAAAATAAGTAGTTAAATTTAAGGCTATAATAGTAATTCTTATATATACTTTTACTTTTTAAATATAAATTAAAAATAGC
>JAAQPG010001095.1:0-27676 GCA_013186905.1 Fusarium udum | reverse complement strand
ATATTTATTAGTATCCTTTACCTTTATACTCTAGGGGCTAAAGCCTCTTTTAAAACCCTAACCTTACCGCAGAGGGCTGCGAAGGGAAAACATCCGAGTCAGGATATCTAGGTCTTGTATCAACCCTGACTGGAGGACAGTGGCAGCGCCTTGCAACCATGGCCCACAGGTATTGCATAGTATGCTAGGCTCGTAAAAAATACTGCCAAGGATGGACTTCACTCCAAGAGGGTTGCAGGACAGGGTGAGTAGTCTATCTAGCTGCCGGATATCCCGCCCATAGATTGGTTCATCTGTCGATTCCGGGCTTGAACTGATTGTTGAAGGTGCAGTACACATTCGCGGTAGCGGAAGTAGGACGCTTATCCTGTCATGGTTGGCTAACGGGAGCATGAGGGCTGTCGCAAAAGCAATACGGTTTTGATCATAAGCGGAATGGAGTGCACAGTAGTCCGAAATATACTGAACTGCGGTCTCGAAATTGGGGCAGCGTTGGTGAGTTGGCGTTTCGCTCCTTGAGGCGCTGAATAATCGGATGGTTGGAAGTGATTCCAGTGTCGAGGACCAAGGAGACATGAATTTATAGCGTCCACACACCATAGAAGCCTTCCAGCCTTGCCCCAGCGAAAGCACAGCTGCCCACCACCGTGCAGCGTCGTCGCTGACGTTTCCAACATCTACCACTGCTTCTGTGTTGTCGCGAGGTCGCGTGGCCAACCACTCAGCCTGGCTGTCAGTGTACTCCAGTGGCAATGCTTGAGAGAATATCTCGGTCCATCGCGCTGATAAAACATACGCCCATGCGAGAACAAGGACTGTGAGATGATTGTGACTTTGCTTGAACCAGACAGATGCTGGGAGAGACAAGTTGGTCGAGGTAAGCAATCTGGTAGGCGTAGCAACACGCGGCGAAATTCGAAAAGGCTGCTCAAGGGGCGGTAAATCGCAGGACCCTTTCCCAGGAACCCACGTCGATTTGGCTGTTAGCAGCCCGGTGCTATCTAGCTCAATTCCCACCGGAAAATAAGGGTGCTGAGGGGAGAGATGCTCGACCTGTAGGTCATCTGAAGGAATGTCGGGATCTTCAGTGGCCTGCTTCAGTAGGCTTGACCAGGTAATGTAGCCTTTTTCATAGAAAACGCGAAAAAGGAAGTCATCAAGTCGCAGAGGATCAGGCGCCATGTTTCAAGGTAAATGAAATCTGATCCTTCGCGATGCGAAGGTGGATGAGAGAAGAGGCAAGTAGGCCACTTTGTGGCACTCTTGGAGATGAAAATGGAACGCGTGGAGGCATATGCAATTAAAAGTATATGTGGCTAGTGGTTATCTGCACTATTGAGGAAACACAACCCAACGACCAGCTCCCAGCAACCGGTATTAGGCCAGGTGTTGGTTATTTATACTCTCCTCCACTCTGTAGCAACTTTACTCTAGCCACACACATAATGCTTAATAACATCATGAGTGTTCTGGCATGTAAGTTTCTTGTTATAGTCTTTCGATGAGCATTTCCCGTATAAAGACCCATCAAGTCTATAGATAGCCAGGTTATCTGTACCACAATAAGCAAAGTGGTCGAAAGGCATAGTTAGTTCACAGTTCGTTAAAAGGTTTGAGGTAATAATTCTCACAGATTGAACCTTGGTTCTGAAGTTGGAAGTTGAAAGAGCATAGGCTTTGTTCGACGCTGCCTAGGATGTGACCTCCTCCATCACAAGGTGTTTCGCCCTCCCACCAGGCGACATGGCAGTTCTGGCCTCCGGATTGCTGTTGGCCGACGCTAATTTTCGCCGCAAGAGCTTGCGAAATCAGGGATGAGAGTAGAAAGAGGTTGGCTTGCATGATGCCGATTTTCAAGAGGGCGTTAGAGAAGTGGTTATCAATTGCTTTCTGAATATTTTCTCAGTGCTCTTACTGTATAGTTATGGATACTTAGTTTATATATCTGAAGGTAGGTTTACTCTATACAATTTTATCTACTACAGTTAACGTAGGCAAATAACTAAGCCAGCCCGACATTTAAAACTACTGTTACCTATTGGTGGGGAAATATGCACGCAGCTTACGAGCTATGGGCCCCCTGTGAATGGAGCCTGCTAATCTCTCGGTTCCCTCAGTAAGCCGTGCATCTGCTGATATACGAGATGTTCGGCATAGATTACTAATATCGGCTGACAGTGTCCCTATCTGCAGTAAAACACAAATTAAAATTCCATCTCAGGTAATCAGATTATTTCATCACTTTTAGGCTGGTGATTACATGTTGGGAATGCATAGCAGGAGAAAGCTTCTTATGTAAGATATAGTCGAGAGGTACTGAATATGTAAAATTAGACAATGTATAAATAGGCAATAACTCTACCACAAGAGTGAAGCTCAGCAGAC
Organism: Fusarium udum; assembly: GCA_013186905.1. Classification (NCBI taxonomy): domain Eukaryota; kingdom Fungi; phylum Ascomycota; class Sordariomycetes; order Hypocreales; family Nectriaceae; genus Fusarium; species Fusarium udum. The sequence goes on along the minus strand of JAAQPG010001095.1, from coordinate 25,291 downwards.
CAAACACTTAGAGTTAATTCATCCATTCTTCACTTGACTCTCTCTCAGTTCTCCAGTATGCGTTTTGAACAAGTTTTACTAGCAGCACTATGCTCACAAGCTCACGCAGCTATCAGTCTTGGCCAACAGGAAAAACTCTACGATCGCGAAAACCACCATATTGCATGGTGGGAAGGCCAATCGGCCTGTAGTGTGAAAAGTGCAGTCGAGATGGGATATACGACTGTGAGCCTGTGCTCTATGAAGTTTAAGTTGCCTGGCGATAATACAGAGTGTTAGTTTTCTGTTTACACGCCTTGACACAATTACTGATGTGGATTTAGATCACGCTGCATACTGCGGCACAGACGACTTTGCTATCTATCGAGCGGACGGATCTCTGTATGGAAAGTGTTCAGGCAAAGATTATGGGAAAAAGATCAGTTGTGGAGCTGTAGACCATGATGTTATTAAGCATTATATCTGCGGATAAGAGTTACTTAATCTTTATTAATAGCATCTTAAGCTAGGGCTTAGGAACTGAGCTGTATTTATATCAGGGTCTGGATACTTACTGATAAACTGCAACTTCTTATATTAATCTGTTAAGTTTTGAAACAATACCAGCGGTACGGGAGCTAAGTGTCTCGAAGTCTATAGTTAAGAAAAGATTTCTATTAAACTTATCCAAGAGGGTTGGTACTTAATATCCCCTTCAGGGGAATTCTATTTATAGTGTAGAAGGAATATTTATATTAAGTATAAAGGATATATTATAATACTCGCAAAATACAACAGATGCTAGTTATTCGATCCAGAGGAATTCCTCTCTGTTGTTGTCTTATAAAACTGCAGTATGTCAACCATCTCTGTCTCCCGCATAGGACCAGGATGACTTCTGACCCCGGCTTCATCAATCAACCTCTGCCACTCTCTAGGTAGACCCTAAATATAGTTAGCCCGTCTCATGCAGCTACTGGGGAAACCAATATTATGAAGAACAAGGCTATAACATACAGTAAACTGCCCCGTGGAGCCGTCAAATCCAACATGAGTAACATGGTAGGGATTCTCTGGTGCGCTCACCACTGGCGTCTTTCGCCTTCTCGCAAAGCGTCCGAGCAGCCGTGAAGGAGCCTGAGTCGCGGTCGTTGGCGGAGAGATGTTACCCGCTCTGTTTTCCGTCTTTTGCTGTGAGGGGGAAGACTCGGGGGCCCGAGAACTATCAGACTTCACCAGAGCGCCTTCCTCGCCGAATACATAGCAGTCGCTGTTACTCAAATCATTGGAGTAAACTGGCAAGGCATAGAAAGAGATGTTAGACACTTGCGAGAGGCTTAGGTTAGAGAAGAGAGACAGCGCAGTCGTGTACAAGGCAGTGCTTGTGAGAGACGTCATGGATTGTCTTCCTATGGCGCGGTTGTACACTCGAGATGCCTGGAGATCCTGGTCGAATGTGAATTTGATGGCGGAAGCCTGTGTATCTATGAACGAAATAGACTTTGAGCCTCGTGTCTGTCGAAGGGTAGAGACATCGTCTCTCATAGACTCTGCAATGATAGAACCCTCTCGCTCAAGCCCTCTGATACGACTGGCAAGATCTTGGTTGCTTTGCAGCAATTCCTCAACAAGCGTGCAGAGATGGCGAGTTGAGCTTTGAGCTTCTTTCATGGTTTCACTTGTCAATTAGTATAACCAAAAAGGCCTGAATATAATGTAAGAAAACTCACCACTGCAAAACGGTCAACATCAACGTCAACGACGACTTGTGATTTTGGAGGCGCTGGACAATAGCAGCAATATTGGACTCTTGTCGAGCCCATTTCATCTTATCAATAGTCCCCATGTCAGGGCTTAGATTCAGCTGGTCCATGAGGCTCTGGAGGTCTGAGAAGGTAGTGACGCATCCTGTCAGTGTAGTAAGAACATGTTCCAACAGAATCAATGCCCCTCGTTCACCGGGGGCTTGAGCCTGCCCGCACACGTAGACTTGAAGTGATCCAAGCGCCGCTGTGATATCGGCTACTTCGAAGACAAGATGACGTGCAAGTTGAGGGGCGTCTCTAGCGTTGGTCGCGAATGTCCAAAGACATGCTGTGATCTTAGCTCCAGCGCCTAAGAGTCCTACAACGGACGCTGAGACGGATAAAGGATCCATGGTAGCAAAGTCGGAAATAAGAAAAATGAAGAAGAAGGTTGAAGTGGGGTGAATTGTTGTATTTCTTCTGGTAAATAAGCACTGCCTCCACCAGAATCGCAAGGCAGATTCAGCCGCACTAAAACAAGGCGCCTGCATAAATGTGACACCATCGGATAGTTTAATTGGCTAGAGACAACAGTAGCTCGCAATAACAAATACGTTCGCGGGCATAGCCACAAGTTGATGGCTTTTCAACCTAAGCCCTCCTCAGGGAGCAAGACAATACCAGATATTGATATAAGATATTAAAATAAACTGAGAATAGGATATCCTAAACTAGGTAAAGATATGCTAAACCTAGACAAGTTTACCTAAGTCTTTATGTCATTTAGGAATAAGGTACTGAGTTTTCTTTCCCTCCCTAGGCCCCCAATTCAGAGCTTCATTTCTTCTCTGCAGTTTTGCCATCTTCATCCCATCACATTATGCCATCCAAAATCGTGACTCTCCGAGCCAACACATTTGGCGATTGTGATTGTGCTTACGTATCTAATATGTAAAGCGGAAGCTTGGATGGTCATCACCCAAGTTATTCCTCTCATCTTCTGGTAAGTCGTATCGGTGGTCTCTTCCCCCCTCGTCTCTTAGTCTATTCTCTCGTCTGATATAAAACAAGAAGACAAGTGAGCTGAGTCCACAGAGCCAGACAAGACCAAGACCTAAGCCAAACCCAAGAGGATATGTGGGCGCTTGGGTTGTGACAAAGATATTGCTATACCACTGTGAGCGGCCTCGCCTCGGATTCAAGAGCAGGGACATACCTAGCAATGATTCCACCAATATTACCGAAGCCAACCTGCATTGCAGAAGCTACACCCAGTTTATAATGGCCTGCCATGTTGTTGCTCACCCAGACCAACACGATTGGTTGGGCGATATACCCACCAGCCACGATGAAGAAGAGGGCCATGTATCGTATCCCGACGCTGACCGACGTCATGTTGAGCAGAATGACATATCCAATGGTCGTGAAAAGGCAGCCTCCAAGGATAAAGCCCGAACGATGCTTTGTCTTGTCGCTCGCGACAGCGGCAACAAGTGCACATACGGTTGCGAACAGAAAGATAGGGATGGACATGATTTGAGCCCGGATAGACGTCCAGCCCAGCTGTTTGAGGATGGTTGGGGTGAAGAAAGAGCCGGAGTAACTGGTAGTGACAATGCCCATGTACATCAGGATACTGTCAGGGTTAGAAACAAACTCCACTCGCGAGGTTAACAAGTGACTTACCCGAGATAAATCTTGACGTCTGAGAAAATTCTCTTCGCTGTTCTCTTATCCCATGTATTCATGTGAGTATCCTTTTTATCCGCCGCAAGACGGTCGATAAGCAGCGCTCGTTCATCGTCGTTGAGAAATTTAGCAGTCTCGGGCCAGTCTGGAATCATCCAGTAGCTCCAGATTGCGATGATAACAGTAGCGGCACCTTCAATGATAAAGATCCATCTCCAACCACCATAGCCAGCGATCCCATCCATGTGAGCGATAGCATAAGCCAACAGACCACTGAATGCTCCAGCGATGATACTAGCTGAGAAGAAGAGGTTGAAACGCCACTGCAACTCATGTCGGCAGTAGTACATGCTGAGGAGATAGACGCACGCCGGAAAGAAGCCAGCCTCAAGACCACCGATTATAACGCGGCATGCAATCAGCCCAGCGAAAGATTGGGTGAGCCCTTGACAGATCGTGACGATACCCCAGCCTGTCATAATAGCCGAGAGAAACAGCGACGGTCGCATATTCTTGAGTAGGATATTACACGGTACTTCGAGGAGGATATAAAGAATGAAGAAAGTGAATAGCGCGATGTTGTAATCTTCGCCCGACATGTTGAGGTCGGCTTCCAAGCCTTGGATTCGAGCATTTCCGATGTTGATTCTTCAAATCAGATCATATTAGAGACCATGCCTGAGGGAATCTGGAAGAGGTCTTACCGATCTATGAATGCGCAGAGAAAAAGCAAGAAGAGGATCGGGACAAGATTTCGGTCAACTTTTCGAATGACCTTTTTCTCAAATATCGGGTCAAACGCTTGCTGTTCGCTCTTGGGGTTTTCATCTTGACTGATCCTCAGACCGCCAACCTCGTCAATCTTGTCCGACATGACGGCTAAGAAATCCGCTGTCAATAATGGAGAGATAAACTCAAGAGATTGACTTTGATGGTTAAGATGGAGATGCAAGAATAAGGCTTAGATCTGCCATGGTCCTCTCTCTTTATAGCAGGTCCAACTCCTTCTCCGCTCCTAAGGCCACGCAGCACTGTCCCAGGATTAGCTACCCCGCGCCTCGGGTAGCAAGTGGCTTTTCAATCTGCAATAGCCGATTCCGGGGTACTCTGGGGTACCAAGGGAAGTGTGCGGGGTTTGAAACCAGGGATACAATAAGGAAGGGCAAAGGCGATGGGGATTGCACACCATCAGAGGACAGAATAGGTCTGGTTTCCTCGGATGATTTCCATCACTAGCTTCAAAATGAAGCCAAGACATGAGAGGCCTATCATGTTGAGGCAATGGATCAAGAGCAACTCGGTTTAGGTTCCGATTTTCCGATACTCGGAAATACGCCGTAAATGCTTCAACAGAGACCAAGGATCTTGAGAAAACTTCAACTGTGGCTAATTCTTAAAGATGAGTCTCAGTGGGCATTAGCCTTTATCTATCAGCCCATGTTTAAGCTATTTGCTACCGCGTAAGTTGGTTGAGGTTAATACCCCAGATGCAGGCATCTAATCTCCCAAGAGTACTTCTTTATCTATATTCTTTCGTTTTGGTGTTTCTCTATCTCGATTTCAGTTAAGGCTTTCCGGATGGGTATAGCCACAGACCCGGCCCAGCTCTATCGGCCAGACTGTTGAGGTTACTGATAAGAAGCTTCGAAAGGAAGATTATGGTTTTACTGTGGAGGAAGAGGATAATGGCGAAAACCTGCAAGCTGTTGAGCTTTCTGAGGGTGATTCGGATGCTGAGGATTATGAGGCTTGGTATGACATTAGTAGTTCTATCTTTACATGAAAAGCCAAGAACCTTCCAGATTTGATAGCTCCTTGAGCCAGTCCCAGGCAGAGTAACCCATCGACGGGTACTCAGTTGCGTGAGAAGTGTCAGATGTATGTGAAGAACTGAGATTCGTCTGGTCACATTTCTCCCATAGCTTTTCCAGAACTTTTACAGCATTCTTGGTGTTAGCACAATGCCCTGTGTTCCAGATCCGATCCAAGGTTTTGAGCACCCAAGCTCTAGCTTCATGGGTTGTACTTGCTGCTCCGGCAATAAATGTTGGCCATATGAGACACTTAATCAGCGTATCGTCCTCTCGTTCGAGAAATGCGTACTCCGCTATGAGATCTTGAACCTTTAGTGACTCAGATGTGGGAGTACACCCGGTGAGGCAGGCAAGAACACGGCAGGCGTAGATGTCAGCTGAGAGCTGCCAAATAGTACCAAGTCGGACCAAATCTTCGGATGATACTTTTAAAGCCTCTACTGTGTTATGCGTAGCCCACGATGCGATATCATATGAACGCATTCGATGCAGTGCATCTTCAAGCACGGCGATGCTAATGGTATGTTTAGCGAAAACAAAGTCATGCCGTCTTTGAGAGGCAAAGATCTCAATAGTCGATAGAATCTCGACAGGGCATCCGATTGGCGTGACGGTAGAGAAAGCTGACGTCCGCATTGAAGATAGTGTAGACGCACTGGTCAGAACACCAGGCTTTGCAAGAGACGAGCCAAATATTTGAAGCCTAGGACAAATCTTTTAGTTTCTCAACTCACGAGTATCGAAATGGCCTCTGACGTAGAATCACTTACGTGGCAGCCTCATGGAGGAGATTCTGAAGGTTACTATCCCAAGAAGAAGGACCCGCCATGGCTCCAACTTCAAGCATCTTCTGAACACCTTCAATATGATAGCTCCAAGCGCCAGACCCGCTCTCAAAAATATCCAAGAAGGCAAGGAGGACAACGGTGATAAGCAGGGACTGTTGATCCTGAGTAGTTCTATACATTGCCAATGCTGCAGAGACTAACCCCAGACAGTGGCTTTTAGACCGTAAGTAGTAGTTCACTAATGATCCGCTGTGTGTGTTTAGACTGCCTGAAACGGGGTTCGATGGAGCCGATAGAACTGCCCCATTTCTGGCTTGTGGTAACAATTCCTCCATTGGGCAGTTTGTAATATATTGAATGTAATGACAGGATGATACTGTCACTATAGCACTTGCTACTGTTGGTGTGTTGATCCAGGGAATGACATTACGATATGGGTTGTCTGACTGATCGGGGAGGGCCAGAGATGGGCAAATGCATTTTGAGACTGGATGCAAGTCAGTGAGTGACATTTAATACAGAACTGGCCCAAAACTAACAATAGTCAACAAAGAATCTAGACGCATAACTCAAATCCTTGAATAGAGGTTCAACAAGAGACACTGGTATCGGAATACATCCGATTGGTTGTGTCAACTGTTCCTTCTGGTGATGCTGTCCTTGTAACGAAGTACTCTGCAACAGCTGCTGAGCTTGGACATCTTCAAAAGTCCGGTTTTTCATCGGTCCTCGTCGAGCCACCCCTTCAACCCAGACCAGGGGTTTCTTGTAGCCGAGGCACTCAACACCGTGGCTCCAACATTTCAGGCAGTGGGGCACCCCTCCGTCGCACTTGAGGCGGCGTTGCTTGCAGCTCCAGCACTTGCGCGTCCGTAACTGGCTCATCAAAGGGTATGCTATAGGTGTATTCAAAAGGATGAGTTTGTGGGAATACAACAGCCCTTGCTCGTGACCCGATTTTGTAAAGCTCTATTTTGAGTGGGATTCTTTCATCTCCGCGAGGGCCGATCACAACGTCATCAACAGGCGGGCATGTAATGAACTCCAATTGGTTATCATGCTACAAGCCCACAAAAGTTCAGTTATTTACTATTCTCAGTTTAGCGCTGATGGCTTAGTTCCAAGCATAATTCTTACGCTAGTCCAAAGCAAGACGTGGATGTGACGCTGAACATGAAATGGCGAGAGAAGACCTCATGTCTCGACTTCAATGCCTAAGCAGATGGAGGCGTTGATATGACTAGTACCAGATTCCCTGTTTTGATTTATCAATGAGTTATTGCCTTGTGCAGAGAGAAATCTGTAAAATTCCTCTCTCCTTGACACTTTATCACATATAGCTCTTACGCCCCAGGCCATAGCCATTAACATAAAGAAGACTTCAGCAATGATTGTTTGTCGAAATTTTAATATCACTACATATATGTAACAATAAACACCTGTGACATGTTTTTGCCTACTCCCACTGCTTCATTAAAGCGTTTGCCTCCATCTGCTTATCAAACTGAGGGATATGTGTAGTATGGCACCAAGGCTTGTTAGTCTCCTCCTTGCGGACTGTGCAGGCAAACCAAGAGCACCAACCGTGACGAGGAATTGCCTTGTTGATGTTATCACGACTGATTTCGTCAATCCAGCTACCAAAATCTTCAATGCCTTCATACACCCCAACGTTATCATACAGCGTAGCAAGCTGAATCAACTGCCCAAGGAAGGTAATTGTGCCGTCCACGCCCATGTCTTCATGACGGATGATAGCCTCGGCGACCGCCTCGGCCTGATCGTTGCTCCCACCAAGGACTTTAAGCACCTCCATTGCCTTGATACCACCATAGATATCAAAAGACATGCGAGTTGAAGTGAAGTAAGCCTGAGCAGTACCAATATCATGCAGCAGGCATGTCAGCGCCCATGTGGATGGGGACAAGGCCTCTGCATGCTTGGGTAGCAAACGCTTGGCAATAATGGACCCTGACAGGATTCAGCAATGTCTTTCTCAAAATATCGAATTTAAATATTGATGCTTACCCCAGTAGAAAACCCTCATAGAGTGGTTATAAGCTTCTTGACTCAGACGTGCCTTGACAAAGGCTTGAGCTTCAGACACAAGTTTGTCGTCAGAGGGGAACACTATGTCATGGATAGTGTAGGTTTGTGTGGCTCCAAGCTGTCCGACTGAGTCCTTGATTTTCTTGGCGCTGACAGGCACAGCAGTCCAGCCGTTGGCCTCGACTTCGGTGGGCAACATTTTGTTAAGATAAAGTGGGAAGTGTGATAAAAACTCGGGCGAGTATGCTGGTTGCAGGAGTGTGTTAAAGGTTATAGATATCCTTGAAGATTTGTGTCTCATGAACGTCTATTTATACCCAAGCCCATGTCTAAAATCGACTAGAGGGGCCTTCAGTCGTCTGTACGGCATGACGTACTTGTGGTCGGGATTTGACATTGAATTAACTGATTCGTGGAAATACCCTGTGCATATCTAAGACCTTTCGGCTCCCAATGTATACGGGTTAATAACCCGGGGTTAGGGACGTTGAAGTAACTGGAAGTATTGCATGAGTCTTGCATCGTTATGTTTGACCCAATAGGCATGCAGACTCCCATGGAGATCAGCTACCTCAGTGTTTAGCGCTTGGCCGAAAGAAGAAAATAAAGAACTAGCGGCAATGCAGGCCAATCCAGTCGGTCCACGGTTGCGGCTACATATCATAACATACAGTATTTACCTGAATCATATTTGCATGATGTGTAAATACGTGCGGGATTTTTCATTAGTTAAAGTATGTAATAAGCAAGCAAAACCGATAAGCAAGTATACATAGCGTCAACAGGATATCATTTAGAATATCAAGGCAGATCTGATGATGGCACTCTTTCATCATCTGTTGGCTCTGGGTGCGATAAAGCGACATCCTTTAGTTTCTCTAATCTGTATATTTACAGGCGAAGACTTTTTGTCTATGAGCACAATGGTTGCAAACTATAGTTCCTGTAGTCAGTAATTCATGCATTCGATATCTGTGTGTATATATATTTCAAAGCAGCTGGTAATTGAACCGACCTGCACGTATACCATCATATTTAATATTGCGCATTCGACATGTATTACATGCTACCAGAACTTTGAGCCTCTTTTTGGAGGTTTGAGATATTACGAGCCACTGCATGAGATTTGGGCGAAGGCCTCAATGTGATCTCCTCCTCGAAGCAGGTAAGAAGCGGGACGGTCGGGCCCAGGTCCAGGTTCTGTTTCTACTCCGCCTCGGATGCTGTTCCAGATGACTATGATACCCGGCGAGCGGGGTATAGCCGACAACCGCTTCGCTCCGAATATTGATCCGTTGCACTCTACTTTCCCAAGCCGCATGCTAAACGGTGTACCACGCTGAATTTCAGACGTTCAAACTTCTTTTCATCAATTGGTTTACGTGTTGTTACTGTAAATCGTACATGACGGCAGCTTTGGCAAGAAACCAGCTGCCAGCGAGCATGCCCTGATAGTTGATTTCATAGACCCGAATACACACAGTCAAATCGAGAGCTGGACAAAGAGAAAAAAACAAAGATCTGTTTTACTAAACGACAAAGCCAGCTCTGGCTGCAGCACAGCACTAGATTTTCCAGATGGGTGGGTAATTGTGCTAGGGTCATCGTATCAACCTAAGATGCAGAGGGACAACTGTTGAGCTTGATCCCGACGCCCGCAATATGGTCTGTGCCCCTCTTCTTTTACTTCATGCTATTACGCCTGTTACGCATAATCGTCCAAGGGACAACGTTTGGCCCTATAGCTGACCTTCATTCGCCGTCCCAAGCTTTCATCTCAAAAATTGCCTTTCTCTGTTTTACTGAAGCTGCTAAATATCGGCTTGAATGTCAATACAGCGGCATGATTTTGTCTGACACGGGTATTGTTGTATCAGCAGACCGAAATCCAACTCACATCCTCCACCTTTCTACTCTATATCCAAATCTATGCATAGACAAGGCGTTTAATAATGGCCAATGCTTTGCGCGCATCACTTGGGCTCTCAGAACCTCGAGTAAGTGGTTGATTGAATTTAGGGCTATTTTTCGCGTATCCCATAGGAGATATCGACATCGCCCAAGTCCTCTCACAGTCGTTCATGTTGCTTAGCGTTCGTGAAAGGACTAAGGTAGGAGACTCTATCTTTACAATAAAACTCATTGTCAATCCTACCACCTAGGTTCGTGCTCCCATTGTCCAAAGAGCCAGCTTTGATAACTACTTGGCCCCCCATAATGTCAAGTATGGTAAATAGGCCTGAGCCACAGATGTCACAAAAGTAGTGATGGTTGAAGTTTCCAGAACCGCTAATAGCCTTGTATATTTTTGGGGATCCTGTCTATAATCAGCGGCCGCCAAAGATGACAAGATTAACAACTAGGGAACTACCTTTAGTCACGCTGAATGACTCTTTGGACACTATGGCACTAGAGGTGAAAGCACCGCCACTCCACTACATCGGAGTTAGCATCAAAACATTTGTATAGGACCCGGAATTTGCTATACCTTTTGGCAGTTGTCACAGTGGCATACAGCCGTCACCGGATGACTATCTGTCAACATACCATAAGTAACCCAGACCATGTTGGATTGAAAGGAAGACCTACCGGTGCTTTGGTAAGCAACAGCACCACACAAACAGCTACCAGACAAGGTCATTTTAGCCTCTAGTTAACTGTCCGTAGGAATTTGCGTCTAGAAGATACTCGAAGAATGATTAACAGGGAGTGACTATTATTGAGGTTTTCGTTGTCTTCAAGGCACATATTTATAACTTGAAGCGATTGCTGAAAGTCCCATCGGTGCTCTGAAATAGAACCGGTGACATTGCTGCCACTCTGGTAACACTCTTAATGCATAATGACGCCAGATCGGCAACTATTTCTAGAACCAGTTAGGCGGTCTTTGGAATTAATTCGGTAGTCTTTGGAATCAATGAGGCAGTCTTTAGAATGAATTACATGATCTTAGAATTGATTAACCAAATCAAGTATAGGAATTGCCGATCACGGTAAGTACTGTGTGAGAGACCGGTTTTAACGTAGGTAGAGTATTGCACCGGGGTATTGCACCGGGTTTCCGTAGCACCGTGACAATGACACTTTTAAGGTTCTTATACCTAGGGTCGTCCTTCTTTCTTTCAATGGTACCGATCTAGCCTGTGTATCCCATTCGTTCTCCACGGGGTACCTACCACCGCTTAATAACACACTTGCAAGAAAGAGGGGCGGTATGTATTATCTAGGGATGTTGGCGGGGAAATAGATCTTTTAGCAGGACGGCTGGACGATTTAGAAAGCGGATGGGTGGATCAGCTTATCTAGAACAGATCCCGCCCCTGTAGCCGTTCGGCGGGGGGTAGGCCCTTCAACTTGCCATAACTGAAGTGGCATGGAGATTCTCCCCGGGATCAACCCCGCAAGGCCTGTCGTTCGGTGTCCACTGGGTGGCTCGGTTGTCTTGAGACCCTAGTTGTCTAGGGAGCTTGGTATCTATGGACCTCGGCAAATGGTATAGTTAATCTATCTCGATAATACCTATTTCCATTCCTGAAAGTCATTGTGCCAAAGGATATGTACCGACTGAGTTTCTGACCATTGATTCGTGTTTCGATCCAGCCCAAGTCCTCATGCTGCTGCAACGAGAGCGAAATCCAAAGTCTTTCTTGGATTGATTTTGGATCACTGGTCATCGATTGTCTACCCTCGGGGATATGGATGACCGACTGGCAACTAGCGCAGCAGTTCTTGTTTCCGTCACGAATGACCCTCCACAAAAATCGGCAGAAAGGATAAGTACTCCCAAGGGCGAGATCCGTCGTGGAGTCGAACCGGAGAAGTCAGCCGGGATGAGGGGGTTCGGCAGAAGATTCAAATGGCTTCAATGGGTCTAGTATTTTTCCAGCCTGGCAGTTGCTGCAGAGTTGGGTACCGACAGCTTGCTCCTCAGCCAGGGCATGCTCCAGTGCATCGTATTCACGTCGATAATCAACGTCTAGACTCATGTTACAGGGAATTTTGAGTTTAGATACTGAATTGTGATCGAAGGGGAATGGGGATTTTGAAGACAAGATAGAGTAGCGAAGAAAGCGAGACCCTACTGATTAAGTGCTACATCCCTACAAACTTCCCCGGAAGGGAGTGGCCGCGCTTCAACCGGGCTGATTACTGGTTAGCCAAGCGCCCACAAATCCCCCCTGGATTCCATAGGCCAGCTAATTTTAGAACACTGATAGAGCCATGTGTGGTTATCATGGGTAGACGGAAATAAGACAAACAGGCTAAGTTACTTCAGGTACCCTTCTGTTCTTTGTGCATCACAGGTTTACAGAGTGGATGGTGGGAAATACTTCTCGACCTTCGAATGTTTCAACAGCGTCTAGTAAAGCGTGTGGATGTGATTGGCCTCGGACTTTGAGACAGTGCTGGCGAACCACTAATGACGGTGGCCGTCCAGCGGGGTAGACATGTACTGCACCGTAGACAGGTAAGTCAGACCGCTTGGCTGCATGACTTTCATCGAATGAGAGCGGACAAGACGGGTGCGGCTGAATGCAAGAGCTGAAACAACCTTGCTGCCTAACGGAAGACGAGGCGACGAGCGTCTCGGTCAGCTTGAAATAAACCCCTCTCTTCGTAACCAAGTCCATCATCAACCTTGCAACTCTACTCTTGAGTTCTGCAAAAACCTTGAATTGTTTGCGATACTCCATTTCAACAACCTGTTGTGCAGAATGAGCTTCTCCCAACACCCGGGCGCTGATGAAGATGGTAAGTAGCTCTAATGGCATGACCATACAAGTGTCCTTTCGAGCTAAAGTGTGCAAAATCAGAGAGTCCGCTGCTTGAATTTACACAGAGATCCGGCTTGGACTCAACAGGTGACAGTCAATACGCGGCTCCTAGCGAATCATCTATTCAAAGGAGACCTTTAGACCAGACCGATCAGAAGGGCAAAAAGCGACGTCAAGAGAAAGGAAAGATGCGCGTGGGAAAAGGATACGACAACAGAGCTGGCAGCGATGAAAGCGATGACGGCAAAGGTGAAGATAGCGGAAGAGGCTCTTCTGACGGCTATAGGTTTCCTCGGCGCGACAACGCACCCCGCGGAATCTTCGCTTGCCCCTTTCAAAAGCACGATCCAGTTCGGTATATGGAATGCCTCAAAGTTCAACCTTCACGTGTATCAGATATCATGAAGCACATCTCGAGGCGGCACGTGCTCAAGGAGTCTATAATTAGGAAAGATGGCATACAAACACCTGAGACTGTCGTACGACCTGAAGACCAGAGTACATACTGTACTCGGTGTCGACGCGAATTTCGTGGTCGGGATGCTGCATATGAGCTTGGTCACCATCGCAATGGTGAACTGTGCCAGTTCTCTGACATACAGCAAACCGGGGTCTTACTAATTAGGGAAATGGTAACCCTCAGATCGTTAATGCGTAGGGGGAGTAGTGAAGCTGAAAAGTGGAATACCATATGGATGGTGTGCTTTCCTCAATCAGTCATCCCGTCGCCGTATCTTGAGATCCTTGTTTCCCAGTCAGAGGCGGAACCTATACAGCAAGAACATCTACGCTCAACTGCAGCCGAGCTTCGGTCATTGGCAAACATCGAAGAAGCCCAATATTCAGGGTACTTTGATCCACCGTTTTCACCGTTTGGAGTATGGGAAAACACCTTGCCCATCTTGCTTTCCGGTGCAAACGACAAGGACACATATGAGAAGTCAGATCATACCCCCTCGGTTGTTGCCGAATCTGTTGTCAACCCATATTTGATCGATCGGTGGAATAGTCTTGTCAAGGGTGCAATTCTCGATATTGACTACGATGCAATCCATAATATTTTGAAGAGCTCATTCGACCAAGTCGCCATTGGCGATTATGAATGGCTCTTGGAGTTGAGAGATTTAGGCCTTTCGATGGATGAGATAGCCGACGAACTGCTGGAAAGGGCTCAGCATGCGCCTTGGATCTATTCCAAGATCAACGTGCCTGATGTTGAAACAAAACGTCACGGCTTCCATCTCCCGCAATGTCTCCATAGCCGGAAGGAGGATGAAGCCATGTCAACAGAGTCGTCACAGCCAATCCAGGGTCGGATGAATCCCTATTCTGACGCTGAAACTTCAATTCGTGACACTATTGGGTACCTTTGTGGCATCGGAGGAGTCAGTCCAATGCCTGATGGGTCTCCCAATCTCCAGTTTGGATCCGTTCTTTTTGAGAACGCCAGGTCAACTGCGATTGTCGCATTGCTGGATAGAGAACCAGACCAGGTTGTTCCCGATATCTGGCAGCATCTGGATAAGGCCATCGGAACCCTTCAGGGGGTCGGTGGATGTTGCGACTCCTTCACCTTTCTCGCAAGACGGGAGTCCCTAGTTGAGCTAGGACGAATAGACGCCGGCAGGGCCCCAATGCTAGAACCCCTGATGTCGCGCAAATATTCAGAAACGAGTCTCGAGGACTTGGATCCACAATTACGGAGCTCATTGGCTGCCCAGTTCTTTTCTCTTGCTTTCGCTCTTTATGCACAAGGTCATTGCGAGCCCTTCAGTCCTTTCTTTCTGGACACCCCATTAAAGCGAATACTGCTTATAGGAAACCAGATTTGGGGATCGTCTTTCAATGGGCCGTGTATACTTGCAACCCCTGTGGATCTGAGCTGCTTTGGTGAGATGATTAAGCGCCGAGTCTTTGCCTTTCAGTACTTTGATGGTTTCGAAAGGTCGAGGGTGTTTTCAGATTGTGATAACAAATTCGACTTGAAGGCTTGTCCTGAAGACTTGCTCGACACATGGGGTCCTGGAAGTTTCATCATCCCGAAGGATGACTCAGAAACCCTCCACGCAATATCCATTGGTGGTGGCCTAATTACCCCCGCCCCGACACAAACAGAAAAAGACCACTTGCCAGTTCTACACTGGAGCTCATTATCGGAAGGCCACATAAATTTCACTTCAGCCTTCTCTCGTCATGAAAAAATGGTAATCGGTTCGAGAGTCTCAATGAACCAAGCCTGCAGGATGACACCACAGGATCAATTTCAGATGGCTATGCCGTGGATGGAGGAACTAGGGACATTCCCGAGCTACTGGGAAGTGTCGGAAAGGCAACTAGGCCTTGGCTTACAGGGCGGGCAGAGCGCAGTAGCAATAGTGAACTTCGCCCAAACGTGGGTGAAGAGACTGGGCCAGACCAAGAAGTCTAATATTCTTGCCAAAAAATCGCTTTCCATGGCCGACCTAGAAGGCCCCTTCGCTGTTCAGGTCAGCTTTTGCACCGGCATCGCCCGAAGGGTGCGACTACGAGAGCTCCCCGCCGATATCCTACCCGCTTACGTTGCAGACCTTGCTACCCAGCCGTATCACTGGGGGAAACTTCAAAGCTGTGACATCCTGGAGATATTGCGACATGAAGACTTCAGAGAACACTATCAGAAGCTTGACCATGAGCTGCAAGCAGAGTTCGAGACACTCGCCATCTCAGTTCTGTTTCTATTGCAAGACACGGGTGTAGACAGGAAGAGTGAAAACTTTATTGTTGGTTGCATTCCTCAAGGATTAGCGGTCCATTGCTTCAAGATTCCCCTCGAAAAGGAGAGCTTCTGGGCCCGAATACTTGCGGATTCTGAGGATATAGCGACCTTCGCGTATATGGCGACAAGGTGCTTCGAAACAGACTCACTCAAATGTCGAGGCCCGAAGGTGCCATGGATGAACACAACAGCCCTCTTCTCGACAGCTGTATCACTGTGCCGAGACCGTATTAATACACAGGGAATAGTATCACAACAAAGAGATTGGACTCTGAAGGACTCAGAGGCGTATCTCATTGGGCAAGTCGACGCACCACTACATGTACGAGTGCTTCGACCCAATATCCAGGAGGAGCCAAAATTGCTGGTTTCGATGAGCACAATTAGAGCACAATTTTTGAGAAGTTGGAGCAGGAAGCATGGGTATAAAAGGCTATGGAGGTTGCGAGAAAGCAGAGCGATAGATCACCAACATAAGATGGCCGAGAACGTTGTTGTGACTACTAACAACGAAAGTTCGTAGTGAATGAATGAAAGGATGCAAGCGGTTCTCATGTTTTCGGTTCATCTCTTTGTAACTGGGACGGGATGACAGGATATAGAACGGAAATAGTACGATAGAGCTTTGATACGACGAGGCAGAAATGGCTGTATGTTCTGACATGTTGAACATCCCGAGGTCGTGTAAGATACCCCTAGAAAAGGAAATATTCAGTCTACCTCAGGAAACTCAAACCGTGGATTGGAAATGCCTGCTGAAAATTTCTATACGGTCAATGACAGTACGCGTAGCTTAACCTTATCCTATCTGCCGAGCCGACCGATTTCTTGGTCACGTGCGAGTCTGGTGATGCCCCTCCCTTGCCTCAAGCATCCGATTAATTATATCATCGCCGCCAAAGAATCACCCCATCTCATGCCTTATAACCTGGTAGTTCTCACGTTTATGTCACATATAATTGCAATCCACAGGTCATTCTATCCCTGAAACCGTTTCATTCTCACCTCATACCCAAATCACCAATTTTCACTTCCCCCGCCTCAGATCAAACCCAAAAAAGCAAAAAGCAAAAAAGCACACCACAACGCATCATGCCATTGCCAGAACCACGCGAGCTCACTCCTCGAGTCTGCGAGTTGGCAACCTGTAGCGAGGCAGACACAGATCTTCTGAAGCGCTGCTCAAGCTGCAAGGCCGTGTATTACTGCGGAGCGTCTCATCAAACAGCTGACCGAAGCCATCATAAAAATGGCTGCACTATCATCAAAAAAGCGCGCAAGGCGGTAGAGAAGGAGGAGCAAGAACTTCGCGACCATCCTGGAGATATGTTTACGCCTCCGAACATCTTTGAGAACGGCGTTGGGCATTTTTGGGGCATTCATGAGACTCGTGCGTATATGCGTGCGCGATACCATATGGTCGACGTGTTGCTACAGGTTTATGGTGCGCCAGGTGGTAAGACTGATGCTGTTCAAGAGGCCTTGGACCATCTCCTTGATATGCTTCGTCTCTGTCGGGGCGACAACATGGGTGTGAGGGATCTTGTGCCGCACTTGTACATCCGACTCAACAGGGATCAGGAAGCCTACGATTTCGTCAAGTGGTACGCTACCACCGGCTCCGAGTCAAAGTATGACTGGGGTGACATGGATCAGCCATACCTCGATATTAGAGATGCGGATGTTTTGGAAGAACCATTGGAGACCTGGTCAAACGGAAAATATCTCAGCCTAGGCCACGTGGCAGCTGTCACGCTTATCAAAGTGAAAATTCTGCTTAACCTGCAGTCTGCCCAGAACACCGCACGAGCTCTTAACGGTACTATCCCGCTAGAGATTGTGGGACTCATCCGTGGTGAGCTCGTTGGCAGCGCTGTGGCGGCACGTCCGGATATTCTCCTGGGTAGTACAGAACATCTGTCTAAGCTTATCAAGAAGGTTAAGGACCAGATTATCAAACTTTACAGATCCGTGGACGAGTATAACTCTCACTTCTGGCGCTTGATGTTGAGCAGTCCAGTATCGGCTGCGTCTCAAAGACCTGGGATGTACTCGCACGAAACGAAGGAGGAAGCGTGTCTGATGATTAGTTACTGTCTTGCTTCGTGGGTTGAAACTCCTGGGGCATTTCAGTTAATGAAGGATTTGAGTCAGACTGTTTAGAAGATTGGATATTTGGTTCTGTGGATTACGTTCAGGCTATTAGGCTGTATAATATGTGCTTCATTATATCGTCAAATTAGAGTACAAATTGTATCCGTAATTGTTCAATAGTTGAACTAGATGTGTTATGTGCAATTGAGCCTTATTGCAACGAGAACTCAGCTCTGAACTCTGGTGCCGAGTAGGGTTTAGTACGAGATTACTTCCGCCGCAATGACGGGGATCACGATAACGCACGGCGAAGCATACGTTAGCTTCGAAATTAAAGCTTAAATGTTGCTTGTTCTATTATGCAATCCTAGAAGAGATTCAAGCGGGAAGTGGGAGGATATTTGATTAGCGCCCGGCCGCACGAACTCCGCCGTCCGCGGCCAGGGATCGGCGTCAAACACCCTGCAGCCATGATTCTGTTCTGTAAATACAACGAACGTATGCTTGGCTCCTGGTATCGAGATGACAGTAACGGCTAAAAGACGCTGGACGACAGCCATAACTAAAGAAACGGCTGGATAGCCCTAGCTGGCCTAGGAGTGCCAGTGACCTGAAATACAAAATTAAGTTGTAGAATCTTCTGAAACCCGTGTGTCACTACATCAGCCCGCTGAGAAACTTTCGGATGGTCAGCATACATACTATCAACTCCATCGCTGCGCGCCGCAGCATCATGGCTGTATATGGATTGGGCTTGAACTAAATCGGAAAGCCAGATATGGGTGCATGGTCTCGGGTATCCGTTCCGATTTTCCCCCGACTGATTGACATTCCGTCGTCTTCAACTAGTTAAGCTTATACACAAACTTTACAAAACACTCTCGGCTTATTTGTAAATAGGATCATGACCCTGGAACGCCCAAAGCTAGGTCTGCCTTCTTATAAGCCTACTTTAGGTGTAGACGATTTACTCGGTATAGAACCCCTTTCTGGCGGATTGGTGAGTATGAATAAAAGTCTAATTAGAATAGCTATTGTTTCTCACACCATGAGATTTAAGCGAGTGATAGTTCAGCTGAGCCTTTGGTCTGATAGATTCGTCCTCCAGCCATGCAGCCGTTTCGAACTAGAATGCCTCCAACTGGCGGTACGCGGCGATGTGTCTCTTGTATCGTCATTTTGGATCAAACAAAGCAAATCCGTCAAGCCTACGTTATCCCAGCGTTCTAGATCCATCTAGCCCCTGGCCCCTTGTTATTACTGTATTTTCTTCCTCAAAGTCCGCAGAAGTCCGCGTGGGCTTGCGGACTTGGTCTTTAGAATTAGGCTCAGATGCGAGGCCGAGCAGAGACTTCCTACGAAATACAAAAGGACACAAGCTTCTTGCTTGTCCAAGGTGGTTCGTCATTCTCGCAGTGCTCTCTATGGTTTGCGAATTCACATCAAATTTTGTTTAAATTAAGTCAATCAATATACAATCCAGGAAACAGCAACAGGTATGATGACTGAAGTCCCTGGCCCCGCGCTCTATGCCGACAACGAAGGCAATGTTGTTGTTCGTCGCGACCTCCCGGCTACTACACCAGTAGAAGGCGAGATCCTGATAGAAGTTCTCTTCTCCGGCTCTAACCCTTCCGATCTCCGGATAGTGAACTATCTGGGGTTCCGCAACTTTGTCCTCGGATACGATTTCTGTGGCCGAGTCCTAGAATCCCCAGGGCTAAATGGTTCTAGATTCAAGGCCGGTGACATTGTGGCCGGCTATACTAGCTACGAGGATGACCAACCCCTTCGCTGGGGAACCCATCAGTCGTACATCTCTAGGCCACCAATCGGCATGTTCACAGTCCCGGGAAACCTGCCTCTTCCTGATGCCGCTGCGCTGACAACTGTTGTCCAAACTGCCAACGATGCTTTGTTTCACTTATTCAAACTCCCACCGCCGTCAAGTGGCCAAGGTCTTGTTGAGGGCACACTGGTAGTTTGAGGTGGCGGAACCGCGGTTGGTATGTCCGCTATTCAGCTGGCACGCGCAGTTGGTATTACATCTATTATTACCACAGCGTCAGCCTCTCGTCACGGGCTACTCCGAGAACTCGGCGCAACACAATGATTTGACTACCACGACGAATCCGTGGTACAGCAAGTCAAACGAGCGGTGCAAGGGGCCAGTAACACACGAGTTTGGGGGTTCGATATAGCGGGTACACCAGATTCGTCGCGCCTCCTTCTGGATTCTTTAGCTAGCTTTGAGGGCGATGTTAAGTTTGCCTTTGTAGGTTTGATTGGCGGTAATCGTCCGACGAGCGAAATGTGCCTCGCCGTGCGTCACCACAAGCTTGCTTTTAATATCACTGGAGCACCTGAGCCCTATGTATTCCCAGCTAAACCTGCCGAGGCGGAAATTATATGGAAGGCTACTGAGTGGGTTGTTGCTCACTATGGAAAGGAGTTTAGGCTGCCAGGATTGCGAGTCTTTGCAGGGAGGGCAGAAGAGGCGTTGGAACAGCTCCAGACAGTAGCCGCGCAGGGAGCATTTGGCAAGCTTGTGCTAAAGCAGCCGCTTGAGTGATGTGTTGGACTGATGGCTTTAGACCAACTCGGCTAGTAGTTCTACTGCAATAATGAGGCAGCCCCTTTCTACCATCAATTGCCTAAACTTAAGGCCAGATGATAAACGGAGATGTTTTATTTAGAGGCACCGTCAGCCGTGAAATCGACAATTTGTCTAACTACTTGCCTGGTCTTTCTTTTCCAGCTTCACTTTGCGGGAATTGTTGCTAAAAATATCAGAGCTGAAAACTGGTGGTCTTGGCATTGAGGACACTGTCATGACATGATCTCCCCGCTTCTAAGATAATGATACATGTTGCCTATGTGTGCAAGATATCGTCGAACTGTCAGATACTGATTTTTTGGACAAATTCCTACCGCGCGAGACCACTATGTCAACGGACGTAGAAACTGCTGATAGAGACAGCATAGCAGACCATCTAGACCGATTGGGCATTGAACATGAGAGCTGCCCCGAGTCACAGCTGATACGCAAGACCACAGGCGATTCCATAGAAAACTATGATGAGAACGACGAAGCGAGGAGAATCTCATACTACACAGGCAGTCACATCTATCTTGCGAGACACGAGTTAGTCGTCGAGACGGATGAACCAGATATAGATAATGCTTAAAGCATTTTCTTTGCAAGCGGGGACCATGAGGCTCTCGAACTGAATAAGCTTCCGTCCATGATCAATGAACTCGATCTTATACGAAAAATACGCCATCGAGATTATTAGGACAACGGAACCGATGACGACCGAGCGGTCTATCCGGTTCGGATACCTTAGCGATCGGGCAATAGATCTTTCCGAACTCCAGGAGAGATGCCATGAAGCGGTCCGAGTAGCTTTCATGGCTGCGGACTCTGCCTGTGAAGACCTCGCTGAGCTTGAAGAGGATAATGGCTTGGATGAGCCTAACCTAAACTCAGAGGAGACTTTGGCACCGGAAGGCAGAGCAGAGTACAAGGGTGAGCCAGATAAAGCCTCTTATTGTTGCTTCATAACCCTCACTATGGCTGCGCGTGTGCTCCAAGCTTCAACAGCCAGGAAGATGGCCCAGGAAGTTTGCAGTGGCGTTAACCTTGACGACCTTATCTTTAACATCGAGTTACTTAAGCCGATGACGCGGAGTAAGCCTTGGGAAGCGGATATGCCAGACAGGCCGGGGTACCATCATGTGTATGCACTACTGGGGTGTCTCATGGCTACAGCATATGTCCACCAGTGCTTCACTATTGAGACCTTGTATCTCGACAGAGCGATCAGCAATCTCGATATCGCAGTTCTGAAAATGCCCAGCACTCCCTTCAAAGAATCTCGCCAGTATTTACAAATTGTACAGAAGGATGTGCAGCGATTACAGGTTTCCTTCCAACGCATTGAGATGGAAGATGACCCATCGATGCACACCGTTATCTGCGCCGTCTGCCTAGATCTAATGCCTGTTATCGGGCTTCACGATACTAATTATCCGTATCACAACATGGACTTTTTGTGGGTTTGCAAGAAAGCCACAATGAGATGCAGAGTCTGTACTCTTTTCAGAGATTTTACCGCTTCCATGTACCCTCTATTCAGTATGTGGTGGCAGAACATTCAGGAAATGAACTACAGCAGTCGCTCTATCGGGCGGCGTTGGTTCGGAGAGTCCGATGACCTCGTGGCTGATGTCTTGTGGGGTCGAGATGGAGCTCTAAGGATTGAGCTTATTGTTCGCTATGCTTATATGGAAGAGAAGTTCTATAGCACATGTGAACTATACCGCTTACCAGGTAAGACTCTCGCCACCAAGCGCATCAACAGTCGGCTAACGTATCTGAAGGCACTCTGCCTCTTTGGAAGATCATCGGTACAGGAACCCATGTCCAGCATGATGTTACCTCTCCGGAAACTTGGGATATGATACGCGGCTGGATCGGAGATTGCATCTCTGATCACGAGGACTGCAAAGTTGTCAGTGAACACAGGCCGTTTCCCACTCGTGTAGTGGCTGTTGGAGATGAAAACACGGAACCTCATCCGTTTATTCCCAGCTCCAAGGATCATGGTCGATACATAGCTCTCAGCCACTGTTGGGGTGATGTGATGCCTCTGAAGACCACCAGAGCCACCTTCGCTGAGTTCTGCCAGAAGGTCGACTTTGCCCGGTTTCCAAAAACATTCCGGATATGAACCTATTGATGGAATGCGTAGCATTTCCGGATATCTTGACGGCATCGGGAAATGGTCCCGAGCTGGTGATCGGAGACACTACCCGCTTTCTATTTCTTGGCTGCAAGATGTACTATCAAGGGTTTGACATCATGGTTGAAATCCTACTAAGAGAGATCTCCGCTGGAGAGAGGAATATCCCAACCCCTAAGTACCGGAAGGTGGGCACTGGAGAACTTAAACTAAAGAATTCTGACGAAGAGGAAGATGAATTTAGAGGAAAAGCAGTCGACGGGGTGGCCTGGCACATGGCACACCATCTCAGTGCTCAAGGCTGTATAGTAACTATTGTGATAGTATGATAATGAGGCCATAAGGAGTTTGTCGCTTTGTTTTTATTTAATTTTAAGATTTAAAAATAAAGTATTTAGCTTAATGCTATAATTAATTTAATTAAGATCTTTTTAAGCTTATTTTTATAAAAGCTTATAATTAATATGCTACGCTCTTAAAATATAATCTCAGACCTCAAAATTGCCCATTATTATGCTTTAGCTTAGACTCTGGAATAACATCCATTACACTCTCCCAATTCTCTGCAACTTTGCCATCCTTCATTCGGTAGATGTCAATAACATTGTTCCCGATATCTCCCTCCCATCTGCGAGAGTGATGATGTACAGTTACATATGGGTCATCAACAAGTATTCTCTTGATGTCCATCTGAATATGAGGTTCATCAGACCGTGGCCAGTTCTTTGCAGCCCACTCTCTCATGGTCTTTGCCATATCAATGATAGACTCTTGTCCGTCACCAACAAAGGCGCTGTGCTGCTTGTAGTTGTTGTCAACAAGTTGCCTGGCCTGGGCGAAGTCGTAATATTTGAATGCAACAAGGTGCAGCTTGATAATGCTTTTAACCGTAGCGATTTGGGAGGGCGTATGCTGGGGTTGGTCTTTGAGGTCGTTATAGACCTGGTCGACCTCAGCTCTTAGTGCGTCATCAGTAATGGGCATAGTGCTGAATTATTAAGAGGATATCAAATTGGCCAATAGAAGTAATCGAGCTCCTAAGTTCAGGTATATAGAAAGATTTTCAGTAGTAATTATTGAAATGCGTACTTTGCCCTGGCAGCTTGAAGCTAAGAGTCAAGGCTTTTTATATTAGATGTCAAGTTGAAAGGTGCTACTCTGACAGCCTGCTCTCCATTTATTTAGGGAAGCCCACAATGGCCAAGACAGGGTGTGTTATGGGACTGCAGTCTCCGATCCTCGCCAACTCGTGCCTAAGTCGGAGATGATTGGTCTTGCCTCGGATACCCCCTCTTGGCTTTGGTTTCCCCGCATGATCAGCTCGAGCTAAGTGGGTGGCATGGGTGGCAACCAGTCACGTTCTTTTAGCGCTCACTTTTGGGTGGGTAGGGAATTCTCGCTTTTGGGTGGGGAGTTCTCGCTTTTACTCATGAGGATCAGGCGTGCGTTGGCGACTTGACTTTGCCCACTGATATATACCCATTTCCGATATCTTCCTACCATCGAGGATGTCACATGAGCATTCTCTTACCGTATTATACATAGCAAAAGTATATTAAGTCGGTGAAAATCATACAACACCCCAAGTTACACTTGGACCATCTTGGATAAAACAGCCATTGGAGATAGGCATTCATACTCACTGTGAGGCTCGGTAGGAATTGTTAACTCATATATAACCTGATAAAGCACAACTACAGTTTACAAATTGACTTTCTGAGTCTTCCAAGTACAATGTCGAAAGGACCAGTCAAAAATGTTATCTTCTTGGGGGTGAGTACATTACACCAGCGTATTTTACCCTTCAGTGCTAATAAATTGATCATAGGGAAATGGGCAAGCAGGCCGTGCGGTGTTTAACTCGTTGATTCAAGCCAGCAAAGGTTCCGGCCTAACTATCTCAGCTCTCTCTCGAAAAGACTCTGCTGCAAAATTCCCAGCCGACATCAAGGTCATCAGGACCGATTACACTGCGGCTTCCCTCGAAAATGCTCTTGCCGGTCAGGATGTTATTATCTCCATGCTGGGAGATGCCGGTCTGCCTCTTCAGAAGTCCATTGTCGACGCAGCCATTGTAGCGGGCGTGGAAAGGATCTTTCCGTCTGAATTCGGTTGCCGAACATACATTGACAAGGTCGTGGAGTTGATGCCATACTTTCAGCAGAAGCGAGACATGATTTCCTATCTGAGGACAAAGCAAGATAGAATCAGCTGGACGGCTATGATTCCGAACCCATTCTTTGATGAGGTAATTATAATCTGACTTTACGTAACATACTGCACTTTTTCTCATTATTGAAACAGGCTTTAAAGAATACTTTTCATGGATATGAGCCTCCGAACAATTATTTCCTTCTCGATGGTGGAGATGCCCCCTATGGTACCACTAATCTGCATACAATCGGTCTTGCCTTGTTCAAAGTCATATCGGATCCAAGTCACTTCCAAGACTCTGCGAATAGATACATCAACATCCACTCGCATATAACGACTCAAAAAGAGATATTGGCAGCAGTTGAGAATGCCTCCGGAAGGACTTTTGAGACGCACCATGTGAATAGCACAGATCTGTATGAGGACGCTTTGCGTCGCTTTAGAAGTAGAGGTCCAGGTGAAGAGAAGGATTTACTCGCAGAAAGGGATATCATTCAGTGCATCACTTATGGCAAGGGAGATTTTCTCGGCTTAGGTGATGTAAGGGACGAGAATGATTGGACAGAGAGGCTGGGACTGCCGGCTGAGAGCCTGGATGAGGATGTTAAGGGTGTGCTTGAAGGGACTCGGCCATAGTAGCTTTAGTATAGAATTGAACTTTCTATTTTATTATAAAAGCAGTGTTTTATATTACTAATATATAT
>JAAQPG010001094.1:0-31819 GCA_013186905.1 Fusarium udum | reverse complement strand
ATATAAACTTAAAGTTATATCCCTTTTTATACCCTTTTAGTCTTTTCCTTTTATAATACCTTAAGGCTTATAGTAAGATTTATTAGTTATTATAAAAGCTTTTAGGTAAAAGCTTATATTATAGAAAAAAAATATTATATTATTATTTATTATCTATGTTTATAGCCTAAAGCTTAACCTTATAGGCCGCCGTTATCTATAGATATCCATACACCAGTACTACAAAGCCAACCGACGTTTCGTTAATCCATGATCAGGTACGCCCTGTTTAGCAACACTTCTAGAGCTCTGTTGGCTAATAAAGATTTGGCTCATTAGATTGGCTATGCCAACAACATCGTCCTCGTGTTCGCAGCCTACTCCTGCAAAGCCTCGATCCTTTTCCTATATCACCGCCTCTTTACAGGTCACAATGGTCCAATGACAATAATAATTTACGTTGCATCGGGCATAACGTTTGCATGTTTCATGGGAAGCTTCATTGGCTATCTCGCAGCTGTTCGGCCGATTGAGAAATGGTGGGCTTGGGGCGATGCGACGGCTGAGCAGTTCCTCGCCATGGCGAACATCAACATCGCCTATGACAGCTTGACGGTTTTTACCGACTTCTTGATCTTTGTGCTCCCACTCAAGTCAATATGGGGGCTGAACATGAATCGCGGGAAGAAGATTGGTATTATTATATCCTTTTGCTTTGGATTTATGTAAGTGGCCTTTACCCCTAACACATCATATACCCCTGGACTCCTACCCATCAGACCGTTATTAACAATAACTAGCACCTGTTTTATTGCTCTTGCTCGTGTCGTATTCACACATGGGTACCAATGGAAGAATCTCTACGATGAAGGAACCGTGTGGTCCCTTGCAGGCGTCGAGCCAGTGGCAGGGATCATCTGCGCATGTCTCCCTGGCCTACGTCCACTGATGCCCAAGACATTCAAGATTACGTCTTATGGCACTCCGGCCAACCCTAGCAGATTCAGGACTACTGGCACCACGGCGACGGATAATGCTAAGAGGAGTACTAATAGGGAGCCCAACCCATTCAGGGTCCTGAATGATGACAGCTCGGTGACAGAGTTCCGACGAACTGTCAGAGAGGTCCCATCGAGATCAGAGATAAGTGATGAGTACATTGAGCTTGAAGAGCAACGGCCCAAGGCTTTTGATACATAGCGAGGAATTTTTAGAAGATGACCTGAGACATGTATTTAATTTACTTTATTCTTATCGCCTATTGAAGCCTTTCATCATAGACATCGAGTTGTTTCATTATGTCAAGGCTTCCTCTCCTCGGGAGCCCGTACCCAAGTGGAACACGAAGTTTGGCTGTCTGGGCTAACCCGAGGGGCGGAAGGGACCTTAGCGAATCCCCCATGCTTGGATTGTCTGAGTGCACTCTATGGGTCAGATCTGGAGGGAGTCGACTGTATACGATTCAAGGCTTATGTAGTTTCTGGGTGAGCAATTGTTTTTCTTCTCTTTCCTAGATGTGCGAATAGAGGTTTGGGGACAGGCGATTCCAAGTCACACTTTATCCTCACTTGATACGGAGATATGACTGACTCTGTATACCTCGTAAGAATGGCTGTTAGGCGGCCGGATGGGAGCATCTGTGGTATGTAGAGACTGCCTACAACCGAGAGCGGCAGAGACCTGGGTCTTGTAGAAACAACTGCCATCATTCAGGGGCTCACCAAGCTTTTCCTAGGGGCCCTACCATCTAGCTCGGTGACTCCAAGGTGGAAACCCCACAAAGTGCACAATGGCACGGGACGCTTCGGAAGGCCAACGTGGAGTGAACAATACGATCACAGACTCCACAATGATAAGCACAGGTGCATGCAGATGAAGCGTAGTTTACCACCTTATCACACCACCTGAACGGGAGGTTTCATTTCTGCCCAAAGGTGACACGGACGTCAAGGCATTCCTCGCATTCAGTTACGTGTTCATCAGTTTATTTCAAGCTACTGTGCTACTTGAAATTGATGACGGTATTAAGTCAGTGAATTCTGGAAACAAGCATAAGGATGCCAGAGGCTGCAGAGAGCCCGAACTTACTACATATGTAAAGTGCAATATAGGAAAAACAGACTGTATTTAATATATAGAAGAAGACACTAACTTTTTAAGGCTAGTCCTTCTAACTGGAGTTAACTATCTATTACAAACTCTTAAGTAATTCTCAGTTTTATATAGATCATGCGCTTATTCAGCGCATAACATCAGTTGGACATTTAGATGTTCACTTCGGACAGTGGGATCAATCCGAGACCCACCCAAGTTAGTACCTAGAGCCAAAGGGTATGGGAATGGCGCGTCCTGATGTCTGGAACTGGAATAATGGCCAAGGAGGGTCTCATGAAGCTTTCGGCAGGCACGGAGAAGACTTACCCCTCACTGCTCAAGCGATTACTATAAGTAAACTCATGGAAATATAATGAAGCACCAGCCTGCCACACAAACCAAGCCATCTTCACGCTGTTCCTTACAAAAAAAAAAAACCTACTTATCGCCATCAGAGCTACTATTGTCATATATTCAACATGCTTGCTATCAAGCCTATTCTTCTGTATTCTGTCTCTAGAGGCCCTGTCCCCTGGAGAGTCGCGATCCTGCTCGAGGAATTGAACATTCCTTATGAGAGCAAATACCTTGAAAGTGATGAATTGAACTCGGAAGCCTTCAAGTCTATCAACCCGAACGCGAAGACCCCCGCCATCGAGGATCCTAACAACGGAATGAAGCTGTTCGAGGTACGCTGCATGTCATATATGCGCATGTGCTCCAGTGTTCTAATGCAACTATAGGCTGGAGCTATCATTCTCTATCTTCTTGACACTTACGATACCTCTGGCTCCATGCACTCCCTCTCGGGCCCCGGAAAGTACCTAGAACTGGCGTGGATGCAATTTCAGGCGACTGAACAGCATATGTACTATAGTCAGCAAGCCTGGTTCTTGTACAAACACCCAGAGCATGTCAAGTCTGCTCTTGAGCGATACGAATGGACAATCAAGCGAACTGTTGGAATGCTCGACGAGCATCTGAAGAAGACTGGCAAGAGCTATCTTACCGGCGACAAGGTCACGTTCGCTGACCTTTGCTTTGTGGTTACCAACGAGTTGATTCCTCAGTTACTCCCAGGATACGACCCATCCGAAGAGTTTCCCCATTACGCCGAATGGAACTCTGCTCTAGTCAACAGGCCGTCGTACCAAAAGATAGCTGCTGACAGAGAAGCCCTTGGTCAGCCACTGGGTCAAGTTGATCAGAAGCATATCGATAATCACATTTGGAGAAATGACCCAGACCACAAGTGGTGATCCTTCTATAGTACATACTCATATCGTTAGCAATCTATAGATTAAGGCTAGAGGTTTGCTTAGCAAACTCCATAATATGGAGACTTCTTAACTCTACATAGTTTGATCTCGTGTGAAGAGCCGCCAATACCAAGCGAGACACGAGAGAGTTCAGTGACCCATGAATTTGATCGCACGCTTGAAATACGAACGTTATAATACAGTCGTAGCTTAGCTTCTTTGACATGGGGCAGAAATCGCTTGAGCACTATGGATAACGTTTCAAGGACGGCAAAAAGCGCCCAAGAATCCAGAGGTCGAGGAGCAGATACAGAACAACTGTGATAACTGAGAGACAAAATAAGCCATCTTTGCCGCGACGGTCTAGTCCTCTAGAAGTATTGCACTGAAAATCATGCAGCCCACCAAGGATTCGCCTTCCTTAAGGTATCCTTTACATAACGGACAGCCAGTATAAGCCCTCTCTGAGGTCCCGAGAAGTGAGCGACCCGTCCTCGGTACTTTATGAGTATGGAAGGGTTCTAGAGCAGTACCCTCCGTCGGATCTGGGTTGTTCTGGGTGATCAACGGGGTCAATAAGAAGAGACATGCCACGAAAGTCTTAGAGAGGGATGAAAACCTTTCACATATCTGTGGATATCTGTCGAACTTCGGTTAGGGAGTTGACATGCCATTCAACAAAACTAAGGCACGTCACACGGGCGAAATCGTGCAAGTGCGTGACCAGCGCGAGCAAGGATAAATCTCAGTCGATGTCCCCACATGGTGAATTGTCGGCTTTCACGCTGTCCCGGGCTAACTGAGCGGCAGTGGGAGTAGGGGACGCATAGCCATCAAGATGGATCATAGAGTAACGGCTCAGGGGAGTTACGGCTCTAGAGGGGCCCGGACACTTGAGTATACCGGCGCATTCTGGAGCCATGCATCCGTGCGTTTGTTGCCACTTACTCCGTGTCTGCACTGCGCATGCCTATCGGTATACTGACTTTCCGAGTGTCCGTGTTGTTGTTCTTCGCATCCCCTAGCTATAGGCCCACCTAGCTTAACTCGATTTGCATCTCCGTTCTCAACGCTACTTCTAACGACACAACAACGATGCATTGGGGCAAGGATCTTACCAAACCTCTGTCAGTTGAAGCCGAACCGCGACAGCGATTTAATTGCTGTAGAGAGCGGTATAAGATACTGAACCCGTTCTAGTCGATAATGCTAGTTTCGGCCGGCCCCTTTAAAAACTCCACATGTGGCTAGGACGAGATACTCCTGAGCAAGGGAGGGATGCAAATACTTTTCTCATTGCCGATGACTAAGCGCATAACAGTCTTTACAAGCCAAGCAACGGCATTCGCCTGTACGTACTCCTCCGTGGGTTCTAACTAAACGGTAAGGCCCCAGGCGGCAGTGTTTTCGTATTCAGAAATGCTATATAAGCCAAAGTGGTTTCTTTAATACTTCAAACCATAGCACAACACATTCAACTTACGGCGCTTACTACTACATTAAATACAAGACTTTCAACTTTGATCGTTTCACAACGCCTCAGTTATCCACTCCCAAGAGAATCATGACTGTATCACCTGAGTCCACTACTGATGTGCTCATAATTGGTGCCGGGCCATCTGGGTAAATAAATTTCGACTTAGTCGCCTCTTGTGAGCCTTGATTGCTAACTTGGAGACATGCAGCCTCATGGCTGCCTTGTGGATGGCGAGGTGCGGTGTGAAAACACGCATCATTGATGCCCGCAGTGCAAAGGTCTTCAGGGGCCATGCTGATGGAATGCAGACCGGAACGTTGGATGTCTTTGACTCGTTTGGCATCGTGGACGACCTTTACAAGACCGCTGCTCCTGCAGTCGAGATGACGTTCTGGGTTTGTGAGATTTGATTTTTATCGAATACCCAATCTAACGTCGCGCATATAGGCTGGCACCAGCGATATCCCCATTAAACGCATGGGTCGCTTTCCGAAATGGTCTCCAGAGATCGGCCACCACCGTCTCGTCCACATAAGTCAAGGTTCGGCTCGTCCTCTGCACATGCTAGCGATATATCTAACTATGTGTAGGTGACACAGAGCGTGCTTTGCTAGATGGCATGAAAGCCTTTGGTGGACTCGAAGTCGAGCGAGGCGTCGCAGCGACAGACCTTGAGATTGACAAGTCGAGCATACGTGATCCTCATGCCCACGCGATCAAGGTGACGGTCAAACACCTCACAGAAGAGGAACTAGCTGCGTCCGCGGCAAACGAAACTATTCCCCAGCCCGGTGACTTCAACTATAACCCGGCAGACGAGCCATATCTGAAGCGCAAAGTCAGCGGGAAAGAAGGCAGCACTGAAGTCATTAGGGCCAAGTTTGTGATCGGGGCCGATGGGAGCCGAAGCTGGACTCGTCACGCTTTGGGGTTTGACTTTCTTGGAGATGATGAAGACGGAGATGGGGGCTTTGGAGGAATCCTGGACTGTATTGCGACTTCAGACTTTCGTACGCAACTCTTGGTCTAATCGCTTTCTTTATGCTGACCATCTTGACAGCGGACATTCGTATTCAGACGATGATATCCAAGGACGGGCGGGGAGGTGGATTCGTACCCCGCGAGAACGGATTATTGCGCATTGCAGCCCCCATCAAGAGCAGGGCAGATGCGACTCCAGAAGTCATCATCCAGTCAATGAAGGAGATCATCCACCCCTATGAGCTCAATGTCACCCGTGTCGATTGGTGCGGAGTATTCGGCACCCGCCAGCGAATCTCAAGCTCCTCCTCCAAAGACTCCCGTGTCTTTCTCACCGGCGACGCGCTGCATGTCCATTCGCCAAGAGCCGGTATTGGCATGAACTTTAGTATACAAGATGGTGAGACTATTCTCCTGCCCCCGTACGAAGCTCTGCTAACGTCTTCAGCTTATAATCTAGGCTGGAAAATTGCTCATGTTATAAAGGGCATCTCTCCGCTGTCCATCCTCAAGACCTACGACGAAGAGCGCGGACTGACTACCAGACAGCTCATCGCTTTTGATAAGGCTCTGTCGAAGCAGGCGAGCCTGACAGGAGTCTTCTCGGTTGAAGGAACCAGTCACGATCTACGGGAAAATCTTGGATTTTCGAGCACTACGGCGATCGAGTACGAAACTGGGTTGTTGGTCGCCAAGAAAGGTGGTTCCATTGTTTCCAAGCAGCACCTAGCGACTGGCATTCCTGTCGGTCGACGTCTGCCCTCACACGTTGTGGAAAGACATGCCAACGGAGAAGCTGTTGATTTTGGAAAATCATTCCCGAGTGATGGTCGGTATCGCATCGTCATCTTCGCCGGCGGTATCCAAGCCCGAGCAGCTACGCCGAGTGGAACGCTTCAGCCAGCTGCTGGAGCTCCCCGACACTCTCTTCCGGCGCGTCCAAGGGGATGCCGCCTCACCGCGGGACGAGTTCGAAATCCTCGTTTTGCATAGTGCGAGCAGGGATGATGTCGAGATAGCTGACCTGCCCCCGTTCCTCTTGAAGCAGGGCGATTCTTACCATCAGGTCTTTGTCGACAACAATGAAATAAGGCCCTGGACTCTAGGCGAAGCGTACAATAGGTATGGAGTAAGTCAGGAAACCGGATGTATTGTACTCGTACGACCCGATAGGCATGTCATGTATGTTGGTGAGTTGGAAGACGGTGCTGAGATGATCAAACTATTGGCCTCAGTTTTGGTTTAGTGAAGAAGCCCAGGTATCGCACAGACAAGTTTAGATATAGAGTTTACAGGATTGTCGATTTAAAGCATAGAGATTACGAAGTTGTCGGTTCTCTCACTTTGTCGTTCTTGAGTTGCCTGTGCCCTTTCAAAGAGCATAAAAACATGTAAAAGCCGGTCTTCATTCTTTGGTCTACTGCATCAGGTATCATGGGTTGTATAATATGATGAACAATATCTCCGATGAACCCTGCTATTGCTTGGCGCCGCAGATGGTGTGAGTTCCGGCGAGATACAGGATCTAGACGCTCCGGAATTGATCAAGTTACTCAACAGCTCCGTCCTTTAGGTCTGTCGCCTGCCGTATATCATGAGCACTACTCAATTCAACTTCTTTGACGGCATTGGAGACAGCACAGTTACCAAGACGGATCAGCTCTGTTATAAACTCGTTTACTAACTGCACATGACCAGCCTCATGCGCTGCCAGTCTATGTATCGGCATAGTCTGTATGAGGCCTGCTGCTGAGCTTAACAGATCTAAATCTGGCTTTGATTGTGGTACCAATGGCTCAGCTAGAACGTGAAGGAACAGCATCATCGCCGCTGCCGTGGGGTAGAAGACAGTAACCCTGACGATGTAGTGTTAGAAGAACCCTGAGCTGTTTTACACCACAGACGGGCGTCTGGGGTTAAGAGTAGTAAATCGAGTAACCAGAAGCAAACTCACCAGAACACTTCTCCTGCTAGATCATCGATGACCGCGTTAAGATAGAATATGGTTGACCGGCTCGCTTCAAGGCACAAGGCGATACTAGAATTGATTGCTGTGTGACGTTCATCGGCATGAAGATGAATTTCCGGATCGTCTGTAATACATCTAGCGCCTGCGCGGTGGATTGTCACCACAAGATGGTGGTACTCAAGGTGTAGAGCAATATTCTGCATTCGATGTTGAATCGGGAGGTCCGACAGTGCTTTCTTGACATCAGGTACCGATAGGGCAGGACGGACAACCTTTGGGATAGATAATCGCCAACATTCAAGTTCATCATCCAGCTCTAGAATAGCACGGATTATTTCAGAGTCTGGTTTGGCAAGTGCTTGAGTGGAGTATAGTAACTCGTATGTTTTGTGCTTGAGCATACTCAGTCGTAACTCTCCAGGAAGAAAAGCAACCAGCGAATCGTCCGCATAGTAAGACGAAGAGACATGGTGTCCTGGCAGAGGCGGTATAAATTGGGTCTCGATGTAGCCTTCGGGGAGAGTAAGATCACAGTGCATGTCAGATATGAATGGCGCCTGTCCTGTCCGAAGGGCAATGTCCTTGTCAAAGATGTAGCAATGCCAGAAGAGCAGTCTGATGTGATGGGTTTGTCGTTCCTGATGAGTAATCTCGTTGCTGAAGGACTTGGTTTTCGTATAGGTATTCCCACCAAGCATGAATGCCATACGGCAAGCGATCGAGAGGAGAATAACGCTCGACTCTGAGTGGCCCATATATCGTTGACGGAGGTACTGGTTGCTTTTAGATAAGAATCCCCCTACCAAGCAAGATCAAGAACGATACAGACTTACCAGCATCAAGACTGTTTGGAGATTTTCCACAGTGGCTTCATCGAGCATGTTTGGTAGAAAGGAGCGTGCCGCGTGGTAACACGCATCCCAGTCCATTGTGGGGAGGAATGATAGTTTGCCGTGGAATAAAACCCCCGCCAGTGAGATGAAGGCCAACACGCATACTTTTGCAGTGGTTTGTCTCAGCGACGCCTTGTCGTTGCTAGCTTCATAGGCCGCAGCAATGGTTTCCTGGAACAGCGTGTAGTCGACGACTGGGAAACCCAATCGTAGAAAGGATTGGTGAAAGGCATCCAGGAACGCCTTGGCAATGCCTCGTGATGGGAGTACGCAGAGATCACCGTTTGCTCCCTGGACGGGTATGTAAGGCGAGTCTGACAGTTGGATTTTTTGCCTCATACGGAGGGCTGTGAATTTTTGAAAGTTGGCTTTCCCACCGGTTCGCGAATTAATCCATTCCTCGTCTTCTTTGGTGAAGAAGGGAATGCCACTGTGAGAGCGATTCTGGCCCATAAGAAGTCCGGCATAGAGACTAGGGGAGCCTTCTGGGACCACCCAATTGACCCCCTCCGGATGACACGTAATTTGTTGGAGTTCCAACCTTGTGCCAAGGCTGTCGGATGAATCATTCTCAGCACGTTCAGATTGGCTTAGCTGATCGTCCTTAAAATCGAGACTTGGTCTGGATATAATGAGAAACAGGGGGTATCAGAGAAGGACAAAATTTGACCTACGCGCTCTTCATCACTTTTGTCCTCAATCCATGGAACGTGCACTTCATTCCGTGGCAACTACACCAGTCGCACTGTTGTGTAGGGCTGGAAGCATCAGCGTCACATTGGATCTAGTACGGTCTGATCAGTCATACCGTCATTCAAACTTGGCATCTACACGGCGCAGATGTCATAACTGCTTAGAGAGCAACTCACCTTCCGCTGACGGCAAGCATCACATGCACGTCGACTCCTCATGACGCTCCTGTGCGAAGTAGGATGCTTTTGCCCTTCCGGTAGAGTATGTTATGCAGGAAGCGGTCAGAAAGGTCGTGCGGGGTGAAAGACCAGGCGAAAGCTAAAACTTGCCTTTATTTGGTCTTGATCTGATGTGACAGTGTATCTCAACGTAACATGCTAAGTCAACACATTGAAAAAATCCCAATTAACTTAAGCTTTTAGCAGGCAATGTGTTGGTCTTGATTTGATGTATGAGAGCCTGGTCACTTCTGACCAGCTGGCTGCAACCATGTGCGCGGATCTTCATTCTTCCTGGCTCCGGCCCCACCTGTCACTGCCGTCTGGGAGCAAAGCCGACATGTTGAAGTGGGCTATATGTATGGTCAGTGAATCTGTTACCTAAGTCACTTTGTCAGGTTTAAAGCAAATTAGCGGCATTCCCTGACTAAGAACGCCGAAGAAAAGCAACCCACGGACAGACTTGAAGTTGGCCTGGTCTGAAGCTAAGTTCTGTCTGCTGGAATAAGCTCTCAGCCACATATCTCAACTGCAAATAACACGTTTCTCGTTACGCGAACATGGTAGGTATGAGCAACGCTTTGTCCACACCATCGGCCATTTAAACATAAGATAGACACGCAGCTTCATCGACTGACACTTAGTATAAATAAAGAAAACCTGGCATACTCTGTTGTAGCTATAAGCTAATAATAATTAAACTGGCAAGACGACCTTGACTCCCATATACTCTCGTTGGTGCATGAGCTTTCCGTCAATCAGAACCTGATGAGCACCAACTCTATTGTTCACGGTATCGGTAGGATCTGTACATGTCGCAATCTGGATCTCGCGCCATTCTCGGTTGGTAGGAACGAGCTTGCCCTGCTGGGTTCGCTTCTTGAACTCGGCGTACACTCCTTGATCTTCGACACAGCCCTCGCGTTGTATAAGGGGGGATTCTGTCACATAGTTAGTAAGGTCAAGTTGGGACAATTGTTGCAGTCAACTTACCAGCAGCTGGTGTCATGCGCAAGTCACCAACGGAGCTGTTGAACAGTACCAAAGAGAGACGCTCGTAGTTGCGTTGGTCAACTGGGGGCTTGTAGACACGGTGGCGAGTGGCCTTGAAGTGTCCCCCGGACACGATCTCGAGGGTGTCACCAATATTAACGACGAGAGCACCCGGCTTATAAGGGGCATAATACCACTTCTCATCCTGGCCCCAGATCTGAAGGCAGGAGACAGGAACAGAGAAGAGCAACGTGGTGAGACCAAAGTCTGTATGGCCATGCATGCGAAGGCCCTTGGAAGCCTCTTCTGTAGTCTTCTGCACAGGTCTGAAGAGAGCATGCCTGAAATACCCCTCGCCAGTTGGACTACCATGTGACTGGACGTTCTCCCAAAGGTAATCGTCTGGGAGCTCGAGAACGCGAGAGAAAAGAGTCAGGAGGCGGCGGTTGACCGAACCGGTGAGGTAATTGGCAAAAGACTCGATCTCATCCATAAAGGGATGGAGGCAGGTAGGGACGCGGTTAATGTCCTCCCAGTCGGGTCGGTACCAGTTGAACTGTTCAATGCCATCGGGAGGTCCACGATGACGCTGTTGGACGGAAAAGGTCAGTGAATTGGCTCCATTGAACAAAGTAATGGATCAATGGCGGGAAAAGGGCTTACCTTGAAGCCAAATGGATGTTTGTAGCCGGACCAGACACCGGAGTCAGGGTTGAAGAGCAGGCGTTCCTTGTCCTCCTCTGAAATATGGTTATACATATACTGGGCGATAGCAAATTGGCGATGGAGCTGTGGTATAAGCCGTTAGCGACAGTGGTTCCAAGCCGAATGCAGCGCATCGTACCTGTTCCAGCGAGATGCCATAATTCTCAAGGAATAGGAATCCATCCTCGCGAATGGCTCTCTTGACTTGGTTGACCAACTCTTGCACAACAGCAGGGTCGTCGGAGTCGAGCAAGGAAAGATCAATAGACGTGAGCTCGGCAAATTGCTCCTTTTGCTGTGTCACTGGTGGGGGAATCCACTCAGGGACGAAAGGCTTGCCAGGCAATTCGGCTGAAGGGGGACTAAATGGAGCTGCTGGTGACATGTTGAGATCTTCAGTTAATGTTTAGGTTGAGAGATAGTTGTGATGGAGTGTGATTCCTTGGCCTGATGGATAATGTGGTTTAGTGGTTGACTGTTCTGCTCTTATACAGCTAACTGCACAAGTTGCTTGGTCGAGCTCCGCCTCTCGGAGATGGTGTAGGACAAAGTCCGGCTTCCAGAGTTCAACAACGTACGATCAGATTAATTCACGTGCCTCAGCAACCTAGCTCCAACACTAACGTCCATCTGCCCAGTATTGATTCTACATCGCTTGCTGATTGATAGTGCCTCATCACAATCAACCAAGCTCCTCCCCGACATGGTTGGAGCGAGTGATCGCCCTGCGCATGCACCCATTTGGATTAGGGCCAGAGGACATTGGGAGGAGCTAGCGCTGGCTGTGGAGGGGCCAGACAGGGCACTTGGGAGGAGCTCCTCCCAGATAAGCGGCCAATCAGCCAGTCTCAGAGTTCACCGTGAACAAGAGATGAATATGATAAGGATACGTTTATTTACTCAGTACCTTGATATCAATCATCATTCAAATCGTCCACAAGTCATCAGACAATTACTCGCAACATCTACTTCACTGTCCGCCTCATCCTATCTCGCAAACAACCATGTCTCGCCAACTTATCTCCAGCGAAAAGTTCCCTACCAAGCCCCACAACTGTAAGTCGCCTAAACCCCCTGTCCTCCAGCGAGAGAGAAAACATCACTGACACCTTGCGCAGGCCCAGCCACCAAAGTACCAGGTCTAGTCTTCTGCGCCGGTCAAACTGCTACTGGCGAGATTAAGCAGGCAACAGTGCGTTCCTAAAGTCCCAATGCAATGCGTCATCCTCTAACTTATTCTACAGAGAACTGTTCTCCAGAACCTCAAAGAAGTGCTTGAGCTTTCCGGTTCATCGCTCGAGCAGGTTGTCAAGTACAATGTCTACCTGGCTGACATGAAGGACTTTGCTGCCATGAATGAGGTGTACATAGACTTTCTGCCCCAGCCTATGCCTTCACGCTCGTGCCTTCAGGCTGTTCCCCCCGGTGACGGCACTGTCATCGAGATTGAGTGCATTGCGCAGGCTTAGTTGAACTTTAGAGAGCAAAAGATTAGACCAGGTTTCAAGGACTTTATAGATAGAGAATCATACGCTTGGATTCACAATATGGTACAGCAATGGAACATGATTGATAGTAATACCTGATGGGGCTGTTTGTCATCGGCAGAACCCGTAGTATGCTAAAAAGTGCAAAATCACACTGGTAAATGCGACGGTCTAAGCCCTTTCGTAAGCCATCAGACCATTTCTCATCGCTAACTTACGATGGGAACCATGTATGGGGCCGATACCACCTCGCACGGCGCGGTAAATAGAAGTGATAAAGTCTTGATCATATCAAGTGCGGCCATCTTGATTGTTCCATCTAAATTACAGATATATGGAAGAGGCCTCGTTGGTGCGTACCAATACTTGTTCATAATGTGTCTAGGCACGTCATGATAATCTTGCCAAGCTCCCATCGTTGCCTCCGTCCAAAAACCATTCTGGCCCATTCCAGAGCCCCATCGGTATCTCCGTCTTCAACGCCGACAACCTGCATCGTTCCTAGCGTACTGCCCTTAATCAACTGCCACGCAATCACGAAAGCCTTGAAACCGTACAACATTATCCAAGGTGCCTCCGAGTCTGGTACTATGGGTGAGTCGAGATATGTGAGAAACCAGTCGATATGAGGCTTGATGACTTGCGCAGTATTGGATTCGCAGAGAAATTCGCACGATGGCGCCAGATATGTTGTCTGCTGCAAGACAGCGTCCATCGTCCCGCCCACGATGCCACATGTATGCGATGGCGACCATATCCGCACATCGATCATGGCAGATTGCCATGTGGCCTCACATAATGCTCCACGGGGCCAGTTTCCTTGCTCCGACTCTTCCTCAGACTGAACAACAGGGGCCAATGCTTCGAGGGACTTCCGTAATGGTTCAAGCCTTTCGGTGCTAATCATTCCTGTCATAGCACTCCAGCCCGATGTTTCTTGAGCGCTGGATGCAAGGAATTGGGTAATGTTTATGGCTCCATATGGATCGAAGGAGGGAAAAGAGCTGGGATCCGATGCCAATGACAAAAAGAGTCGAACTGCATCAGGATACTGAACTGGTGGGCCAGGGACGACGGCAACTAGTCTTTTATGCGCCCACTCGGCCGCTGAAGGCGCCTCCCACTGATCCTGGGGGCAGGGCAGCTCGTGCTTGATCTCGAGGTGGGAGAACTGTCGGGGTATCGAGAGAAACTGATACCACAGCGTGTCGATCTGATGGGCAGCGAAGAGCGTCCTCTTATGCGACTCGGCCTCAATGAATGTGCGCCACAAGGAATTCAGGCAAGGGGTCTTGGACGTGAGCTCGGTTGGTAGGGGTATAGACAGTCCACTTGATCGGGCGAGCGAGATCATCCTAGTATGAGTCTTGAGTCCATATGCCGAGTGGTTGCCGCAAAGATACATCATGGCGTATACCTCGAGTAGTATTAGAGATTGGATAAGCGATAGGGTACGTGTTGAGCCATCTGGACCAGGCCCATTATCATCGCCAGAGACGAGGTCTCGAGCGCGGTGGTAGCACCTCTCGGATAAGCTCACGCCAGACCCTTGCTGATCACTACGATCCGGATCAACGCCATACTGATATGCTATGCAGAGCATGCTGAGGAGTAAGTGGCTTTGGTTGGAGGTCGAATCAAATGTTGGTTCATGCAGAAAAGGCAGAAAGTGGGATACATGCTTGAAATACAATTGACAGCCTTGTGTAATCTGGCTGGTCGACGGTAACCAGTCATTCTGGCCCTGGTTGAGATCAATTGATCCGTACAATAACCTTTCAGGGCTCCCTTGATCGAGGCTGAAGTTGAGGAGACTCATTCCGGACGGAGAGTTCGACATGTTGAGATTGCATGAGGGCTCGAGAAAGTTGACGCCTGTCAATTGAGAAGCAGTCGGACCCAGCAGCATGGACGCTTGCGATGAGAACGACGTGGCGAGCATTTGAGTATCATCCAAATCTGAGGGCAAGCTACTGGAAAGATTAATAGCATCATCACCAGTAAATACTTGTCGAAAAAGCTGATCGGAGTCAACCTCGGCCTCACTGGTCTGTGATGGCGGCGTAGGTGCATGGCGTTGCAGGTCGCTCTGCGGTGAGTTACCTCCTCGTGAAGTCTTTTCCATATGATCCAAGTGTTTTCGCTTCATGTGCCGGTGACGTAGATCCGCGCGCGAAAAGGTGGCAGGGCAGAGGTGGCAGGGTATGGAGGCATTGCTGGAAGAGCGAGAATGTAGCGCAGCGTGACGCTTCAGGTTCTCATGGCGGGTGAAGCGACTTGAACATACTTGACATTGGAAAGGTTGTGAGGATGGTGGAGAGATGGCTATGCTGCGAGTGCTTGTCGATGCCATTATGAGATGGTTTGCTGGCGGTTATATCATATATGTATCCCGGTATACGGAGTATCAATGGCTGGGTTGAGTTGAGATGACTGACAATTCCCCCCCCAGACAATCCCCTTCCCCTTCCCAGTTCCTCCGTTTCTTCCCCGCAATCTGCAATCCAGTGTGGGTCATCATTATCTTCAGGGATATGATAGGCTCCACTAACTTATCTCTTTCCCCACGCTTGTTGACTGAACCTGACTATCATTGGTCCGTTGAGACGCCTATCACCAACGGACAATCGCGGGCTCCAGTTTTATGAACCGTTATCTTTATCGGTTATCAACGTGTCTTCCATCCACACTGATGCATACCCTATATTCAAGGATGACATTATGTGTTATATGGGCTGCGGTCCTCTCATTCAGTATTATGCTCACACATCAGTGCTAGGCGTAGTAAAGAATCTATCATAATAGTTGTTCTTAAAATTATACACTGAAGTATTACTTGTAGTTGGAATCGTAGCGATAACGTCAATTTATTATCAGCTCACTATGTGTCTATATCCAAAGTCGATCTTCTTGTCAACAACAGCCGCCCGCCTTTGCAATCAGTACATTTCGTAACGCCATCCAAGTTGAACCATCTCCTCAGTAACACCACCTCTGACAACCTTGGCTATTTCCTCAGGATCACCAGAGTCCAGTCGTTTATTCTCGCGCAAGACGAGCCAGCGGTAGAAAGTAATAGTGCCAGCAAATAGGAAGGCGCATCCCATAAGAGTGCCAAATGCTGCATAAAAGTGAGGAGGAGCATAGTACAGGTACGAAGCCCAGATATTGGAGGTGCCACCAATGGCATTGACCAGGGCAGATGCTGCAGCACGTTTTGAGACAGGACGTGCGAGATGAAGGTTGATGGTCTTGTAAAGCACAAGCTGAGGACCAACAGAAGCAAAGGGTAGAATCATCATGGAGAAATAGCGGGCAGGGACATTGAGTGTAGACATGGGGATGATATACATGCCGATGGCAATGGCGATGCATCCGATGATGATGGGGTATGCTGTGTTCTTCCGGTCGCTATACCACATCAACACCCAGTAGACAGCCCCGGCGAGGACATAAGGCGGTGCAGTAAGCAGAAGGCTGACAGTGCTGCCAAAGTTGAGCGAGGCAATTAGAGTCGGGAAGTAGTTGGCAATAGAGCCCTGGGCCTGGGAAAGCAGGTTACACAGGATGAGAAGCAGAAGCTTGGGATCAGACAAAGCCTTTCCGAAACTCTTGAGAGTGCTCTCCTTCTCGGAGCCCTCTGCTGCACCAGTTGTTGACTCGATACGCCACACGGCAAGGTCTCGTTCGGGCTGTGAGAGGATTCGGCTGTTGTAGGGAAACTCGGGCATGAAAAAGGCACAAACGACACCAATTCCAACCGTGGCTGAACCCTCAATGATGAAGAGCCACTGCCAACCCTTGATCCCGTGTCGACCGTCGAGCTGGAAGATGGCTGCGGCGAAAAGGCCGCCGAACGCGTTACCGACTTGTTGGGCAATGTAGAGACTGGCAATTCGTTTTCCGAGTTCGGTTTTGGTGTACCATGCGGAGAGGTAGTATATGGCACTGGAGATTCATCAGAACTGTCTTCGACTGTTGAAGGAAGTGAGTGTTTCTTACCCCGGAAAGAAGACGGCCTCGGCTACACCGAGAATGGCTCTGACAGCGAGAAGCTGACCATAGCTTTTGACCAGAGCAGTGCAGGCTGAGATAGTCCCCCAGATGACTACAGCAACACAGATGTACATACCCGGCCGAGGAATCCTTGCAATGATGAGATTGCTTGGGATCTGGAACGGCAGGTAACCGACAAAGAGGATGGAGATAGCAGTAGCGAATTGCTCTGTTGTCATGTTGAGATCTTCGGTGATGCCATGGAGTTTCGCCGCGGCCAGATTCTGACGATCGATGTAGTTGAGAATGTACAGTATTCCGATGATGGGCAGGATGATGGAGTCGATCTTGCGAACCAACTTCTTGTTCATTGCAGCGATCTCTTCTTCGTTGAGGTGCAAGAGGGTTTCAGGCATCCTCTGATAGGCAGTGCTGGTACCCTCGGCATGAGACGAGGGTGACTGCTTGAGGGATTCATCCACGGGGACTGTAGCCATGACGGCAATGCTATTCGTGATTTGAAGTGATGAGGGATAAAAGAAACGAGAATAGCTGTCTGGAATTTTCGTTCCAACACTCGTCGGGAGACGAGGCTATAAATCCACCGACAGGCCGGACATAGCGTTATCTCGACGCATACAATGAAGTCCTGCAAGGTCTCGTGGCGGACGAC
Organism: Fusarium udum; assembly: GCA_013186905.1. Classification (NCBI taxonomy): domain Eukaryota; kingdom Fungi; phylum Ascomycota; class Sordariomycetes; order Hypocreales; family Nectriaceae; genus Fusarium; species Fusarium udum. The sequence goes on along the minus strand of JAAQPG010001094.1, from coordinate 14,402 downwards.
GAATGACGGGGGGTTGATTAGAATGCGGGGATGAAATGCGTTAGCTCGGCGACGCGACTCAAGGTCTAAACTGAAGTCGAACGCTGTAGATACCAGAATCCGGGGTCCAGCCGGGAGTTGCCGTTATGGTTAGTGCGGTTCGCCAACCAGATTAGCTGTCTTATCGGTTGGGTTTACCGATTATTCGGAGGAGGAGCTCACTAATCAGGGCCTGCAGGAAGATTAACCATCCCCCTGCAGTTGGGGGGAGCTCCTCCCTGTGGATCCAGCATTACATGACGATAAACGGAGGCGTACAATTGGCATTTTTGAAGAGAAATTGTAGATAATGAATTCTGTTATAATTGGAAGAATTAATTAAAGAAGTCGATAACCTCCGAGTACATCACAACAACAATTCATTGTCTTATCGGCATTAACAACAGCATATCATATTATCTTCACAATTGCACAGCAAAAAGAACATTCACCAAGTCTTTTTGCAAAATCACAAAACAATCATGACTCAAAAAACATATCCCACGGCTCTCACGACAACTGTCGAGAACCCTCGATTGAGGTTTCTTAATAAAATCAAGGCGGGGGAATTCCCCTTGATGACCTTTGTTGCAATCCCCAGTGTGCGCCAAGCTCAGATTGTTGCTTTGACGGGCCTTGATGGCATCATCCTTGACTGTGAACACGGCCACATTGGAGATGACTCAATGCACAACTCAGTGGCCGCCATTTCAGCCCTGGGCGTATCACCTATCATCCGTATCCGCGGACCTGCCCACGATATCATCAAGCGAGCTCTTGACACCGGCGCACATGGCATCATGGTTCCTCAAATCAACAACGCAGACGAAGCGAGGCAAATCGTCGCTTCTTCCAAGTTTCCCCCTCAGGGCGTTCGAGGCCAGGGCTCTGCATTCCCAGCCATTGGTCACGGTCTCACAACACCTGAGTACATGAAGTCTGCCAACGAGACCATCATCACCATGATTCAAATAGAGACTCGCGCTGGTGTTGAGAACGTCGATGAGATTGCTGCTACTCCAGGTGTCGACATGCTGTTCATCGGGCCCAATGATCTTGCTCAGTCATTGCTGGGATATGTGCCTGCGCGAGGTGATGAGCCTGAATTTGTTGCGGCTATTGATAAGATCATCGATGCTGGTCGCCGACATGGCAAGTGGGTTGGACGTATGGTTAACAATGGCTCAGCTGCAAAGGAGGAGAGATCGCGGTATGACACTGTAGCTATTACGGGAGATACAAAAGCTATTCAGAACTGGTATATAGCTGAGTTCGATATCGCTCGGTCTTGAGGAGGAACGCTTATAGAAACCCATTATCAATCTCAAACCTGCTACCCTATTGAGCCCGTGTCTCTGGCGGAAAGGTGCCAGGCAACACTTAGAATTCTTAGTGAGAAGATATAACTACGGATTTGACAAATTGCTGTATCAGTATATCAGTTGAAGATGCCCGCGATCAGAGAAGAAGCGCTCTCAGCCGTGAAGCTCTTGAGCTTTGCACACCTTCAAATGTGATTTACAACAATGATTAGGCAGCTCTTTGGAAAGGAAACAAACAACATCTACGGATATCATTGTAGATCTCGGAATTTGACGAAAAAGAGATACGATTGGCTCTTCAGCAGAGTTCCAAGGGCTGGTGTCAGTTGTACCTGAGCCCCTGGCTTCTCACAGTCAACTTACTGAAATGGGTATAGCGGTAGCCCAGTCTGATCAATCACAGACTCACAATCAAGCAATCCGACAAGGAATAAAACAGTCCAAGTGGGCTATCCGCAGTTTTTCAGCTTGTAGCCAATCCAGAGCATTCGCTTCAACTGGGGTCAGCAGGGATCCAACAACTGTGACAAGTACAGGGGCTCAGGTGTCCGTGTGCAACGGATCATGATACAATCGCTATGACCGGTTTGTCAGTGGGCGCAGCAGTCATACCGTTTTATATTCAGAATAACCATATATCAGTGGTTTAAAGTTTGTGCGGCGAATCGCACTCCAGATATGGTCAAAACGTGTTTTGATGTTTTGTTTAATAAAGAGGCTGTGCACTTCGGTCCTTCGGTCCTCTCGGGAGACGATGTTCCCGGGTCTTGGCCGTGAGGGTCATAGCGACATTGAAGCCGTTTAGTGATATGTTTGCAGAGAATGCGATCAAATTGTGAAGCTCTTGTATGTCTCAATAAAGATGCACGTTTCTCTTCATCAATATTCCTAATCATCAACAGTATCAGCATCCTCATATCATCAGTCAACTCTTCTTCTACCATCTTCACTTCTATCTCCTGCCGGTCAGGTCTTTAATTACCCTTCAAAATTCCTTAATTACACGGACCAACCTTCTTACTTGACCCCCTACAACAACATTCACAATGGCCTCCGTCAAGAACATCATTCTTGCTCTCTTCGTCGCAGCCGACCTTGCAGCTGCCCACAGTGTCATCACAAACGCAGTTGGAGACGCCGGCGGCTCTGGCATGGCTCTCGGTGTTGACACCTCGACTCCTCGCGATGGCACCAGGCGCCGTCCCTTCCAAACCGATGCTACTCGCTTCCGTGGTAGTGCCGCGGACACTGTTGGCGAGACCCTTGCTGGTGGTGACAACCAGATTGAACAGGGCACCCTCGACATCATGGAAGAGACTGGCAGTCAGCTTCCTCAAGTCAACCCTGGCGGCAGCCTTGAGATGACCGTCCACCAAGTCAATTCTGATGGCGCGGGACCTTATACCTGTATGATCAACGCTGATGGAACTGGAACTTCATGGGACAATATCCAGGTTACTACTAACGTTGAGGGCAACGATCGCGGCCGTAACCGTGATGGTGAGATGGGCGACTTTCCTCTTGTGGCCTCGATCCCTGCGGGACAGGACTGCACGGGCACTGTTGCTGGTGAGGAGAATGTTTGCCTTGTTCGTTGCCAGAACCCAGCGAGGGCTGGTCCTTTCGGTGGTGTCATTCCAGTCCAAATGGCTCCAGCTACCGGCAACAACAACAACGCCGGCACTGGCAACAGTAACAACAATGCGGGTACCGGTGATGCTGATAACACTGGTGGCGCTGATGATACTGGCAATGCAGACAACACGGGAAGCGCGAACAACGGCAACAGCAACGGCAACGCTGATGAGGATGAAGAAGATACCCAGGACCAGAACGATACCAACACCAACGCCAACAGCCGTAACAACCGCCGCGCTACTCTATTCTCTGCATAAAAGTCTGTCATTGTTTATGAAAGACGTCTGCCAATGGAAGATGAAACCATGTGGATACGAGACTGAAGTGAAGGGCAGATGATGGCTAGGCATGTAGCAGAGTATATTAGAAAGGCAGTGTTTAATACATAAATTGTTGACGGATTCAGTCTTTAATTGTGTTATCTTAGATATTAACACGCAAGGGTCTGACAGCTGTGAGAAGTGTTGTACTCAAGATGACACCTGACAATATGTTACCTTCATGTTGAAGTGTAACCAACAACTAACCAGAAGTGCGAGTCTGCTGAAGCTCCCTGATCTGAAAAAGATCCCGTTTTACGTTTGAGAGGGTTTTAATAGAGCACCAACGTGACCAGTCCAGCTTGATTCAGGCTATATGGTATGGGACAACGGGCGAAGCACATACTCAGAAGCCCAGTAGTGACACTGCAAATGAAGCCACAGAGATGAGCATTGTTAGAAACGCCGTGAGCTATGTATCTCACTTGAGTACTGCAATTGAGCCTTGTGTAAGCCTCGATGACATGGAGTACGGAAAGGCTGCATCTGAAGCTAACAACACAACCCAAAGCTTTCTCAGCACTACTCGAATCGGACTTAACACTCCCTTTCTCAGCTTCTATTTTTAGCTAGCCTTTCTTTATTAGTAAATATTATAGTGCACTAATACGTTTCAAGCTGCTTAAACAAACAAAGGACGTTGAGATGCAGCACCAAATCCTCAGCTAAAGAATTCCGCGGATTTCTCCGCGTGTAAGAAAATAGACTCAAATGTCTGGGCATTTTCAGACATCCAACCGTAGCGGCCCTCTGAAGTCATTAAAGCCGAAGAGCCTTTTAGCGTGCTCAGAAATCTGGCGGAAGACGCGGTCCAGCTATCAACGGTCAACCTGCAGTTAAAGCCACCCTTGGGAGAGGGGTCCGAGAAAGTTCGCCCTTAACTGACGAATCTCACCATGCAATAATCTTGGCGAGCTGTTTGACCCTATCAGCTACTTGTATCTACCCTTTCGCTCTGAGCCTTGCACCCTTTTGCCTCAAGGGTACCCAAGGTCCCCTTCAAAATTGATTCAGTTCGGTTCGAGAGACCCTGGTTTGAAAATGCCAATCACTACTATTGGAGATGAAAGGGCCAGTAGCAGAGTTCCATTCACATCATTGGTCAGGCTTAACACGTCACTGTCTTGGTGTTGGTGGTACGATGGGAAATAGCGCAGTTATAGCGTGGTATAGCGCAATATGTTATGCTGGCCCACGGCGCGGGCCTCGCGGTTACCAGGGTATGGGTGCCTGCAGCAGCTGGTGCAGTCCGTAAAATATCGGGGAACCGATACCGCGTCAACGGAACGCAGTGGATTAAATGACTCATTGTTTGGATCGTCAAAGTCCATATTGTTTACGTTCTAGATCTAAGACACCTTTTACAGAACCGCGGACAGTGAGACACAAGGCTTGGCTTGGCGCACACACTTGTAAAATCGCTAAGTGCTGACAGCAGAATGACGTGGCACAAGACGCCATCTTAGCCAACAGAACCCGAACTACTACCATGCAACATCAAACTCAAACTGACTTTGTTCCTCAGATAGCTGAGCAGTTGGTGATTTGCCATGGTTGGTGTGGAGTAGCTGAATTTTGACAAGGGGTTCTATCATGTCAGACGACAGCCACGCGAAGCTAGCCTGTCGATCCCGGCACTATTTGACCCAACCGCAGCGTCAAAGCCCAATGTTTCCCTGATTGCCAACTCTTGCACTACCGATTGCTCTCATCTCATTGGTCGCTGTTCCAGGGCATAGCGGACGTGCCGGATCGATCGAGGCAAACAATAGTTTCTTGGTAGATTGCGCTCTGACCAGTGATCTATCAGATATCCAGTGGTACGACAACATGTCTCAGTTGGGTTATGGAGAAAGTGAAATAGTTTGGCACGAATATGGCAAGTATTACCTCTTTGGGAGATGAAAATACCTCATTGCTTCTTAATCCGTGATGATCCGTTGATTCCTGACACCTGAACTTCAGCCGGGCGAGGAAGGAGTTCAGACGGGACAAGGATTATACGGACCTAGACTCTGGATGACATTAGACACACGGCAAACCTGCATGTTGGTTCATATGACAAACAGAATTACGGGGCGATCTACAGTACAGAATGAAATCTCAGCCCAACCAGGTTATCCCCCCAAGCACGACGCGAGGACCCGAGCGCAAGGAGCTGCGCCATGCAAAGCAACCATGCCAGCACTACCGTGCATCCAATGACAAACACTACAAAGTACATGAACTCAAGGGGTCTCTCAAAGAACCACAAACGCCCCTCGGCCCGGTCGTTCTTCTCCTTTCCCTGGATCCGCCCATCCGGCACGTATTTGAAATCAAGGATGGAGCCACCTCCGAGACCTTGGTCACTGTGGATTATAGCGCTATGCAGCCCTTCCCGACATATATCAATTACCTTATCGTCCAGGGCAGGGATCCATCGCTGCAGGCTAGCTAAGCTCCACACCAACCAGCAATGGCCTCTGAAGCAGGCATATGAGTACCAGCTGGGCCGTCCCATACCAAGCTGGTCGCAGATCTCGTGGCCATTCAAGGCGCGACTAGCAGCCTGGATGAACCCATCCGAGATGTTGATGGGTGGTAGATCCTTGAGGGCCTCAACGAAGTTGTACCCAATGACAACAGAAGTGGGTGTCACAAGGAGCTCGTTATAAGCTAAGCTTTCCATCACAGCCTTAGCTTGAGTTGCTGATGTGAAGTACTCCTGAGGCGCCCCAATGACATGGGCCACGTATCTCCAAAGGGCAATGTAATCTTCGACTTCCTGTTTCTCCGGGGTGATCCCCATAAGAGGGAGCTGAAGCCAAGCATGGTTGCAGCTGAATGTTGCAATGGCATGGATCGAGTCAAGGGTGTTGATAGGAATGCCGTGTGTCTCCTGATCAAAGAACTGGCATTTCGATGCGGCTACTTTCAGGATCTGCTGTCTGACCATGGAGTGCAGAAGACGAACTCGTACAATCGATCTATGCCCTGGTCCACCAGGTTTCACATGATCAAGAGAGTGCGTAACTTGAAGAACAAGTTGAAATGTCTCAAGCAGTCGACGTCTCAAGACACGAGTGCTGAAGCCACCAGTGCGAGCAAGTACTTCGACAACGCTGGTAGAAGCAGAGTTCTCACCAACAAAGCCCTGAAATGCAAAGCCGATGAGGTTTGCGAGGGCATAGCGGTAGAAGAACTTCTGTCCTCGGGCAATCTGGTCCCAATCAACCCAATAGGGGACAGTATGGACTTCGGTCCAGAGCTGAGAAAGCACTGGGCTCTGGCTATGGTGATGAGAAAGTGTTTCGAACAAATCTTGTCTGCCGACTTGTTGGCCTTCTTTCTTTTGCTGAGCGTGGATCTCCTGGATCTCTTTGACTGCAGCAGCTCCAAGTTCATCACATTCGTGACGGAGAGGATCTGTGTGGGATTTGGGAATGTGATCATTCGTCCATGTAAAAGCGTGATTTCCAATGGTTCGAAGCTCTTCCCGAGCTGAGGGCTGCCCAAACAATTGCATAGTGAAGGGAGTAAAAGATTGATAAAACTTGGAAGAGACCTGGTATGAGGCTGACATTCTGAGAGAGTAACAGGACAGACATCCTCCAATTTAAGCTGGGGATGTCCAAGTGTACCTGAAGGCCAGACTCGGCACACCTCATCCTGTTCCCATCCCTTGACTCGGAAGGTACATTGCGCGTTCTTGTTCCTCGGATTCGTTTGGTGGTCCGCGGACTTCTCCATTCGTCGAACCCACGGTCAACATGACGAGGGGGTGGTCTGTTGGTGGACTGCTTACTCTTAGGCCCTCACTCCATGATTTAGATCTGAACCATATCCACGGAGTGTGTGGCCCATCTGCCAATAATTCGTAAAAGAGACCCCTGTCCCCCATCACCTGGTATGATATCCTCACCCTAGCTTACTACGATGTCTGGGAATTGTGATTCCATCATGGCTTAGTTTGTGCCTAGTCTCAAGCTGAAAGAAAATGACGCGGGCCGAAGGGAAGCTGGCTGATTGGAACGCCTACGAGGCTGGCCTTCGTTCTTTGTTTTCTTTGGGATATTTGAGTACTCATGACGCCCAGAAAGCCTCGAGCTGATTTCTGCATGTCAAAGAACGTTGTTGTTCCCTCCTCCATCATTCCCTTTCCTATCACCCCCTCCCTATACTCTGTACCTGCAGCACTGGTCATGCAGGTGTTCACTACCAAGATGGAGTCGAGAAGAACTGTCATTCTTCCCGACATGTTCAAAGGGTTCGTGGTCGATACCCCGCGAATGAACCCCAACTATGAAACAGTCAAGCCCATATCCGAGAGGTGGCTTGCAGAGTATGCTGCCCTCGACCTTGATGCATGCCCATACTAATGCGCTATTAGGAAGTGCTCCTTCTCACCTCGAATGAAGAAGAGGGTTGAGTTCTGCGACTTTGCTATCTTCATTTCTATCGCTGCTCCTGATGCTCCATTCGACAAGCTCAAGACGATGTGCGATTGGGGAAATTGGGTAAGTCAACCATGCATCTGCTTGTATTACAATCTCTGACATGTCTTGCAGGTCTTTCCTTTTGATGATAGTATGTGCCACCATTCACATTTGTTGTTGATTGCGGGAACTGATAATTGCAGTGTTTGATGAAGGATCACTGAAATCTGATCCGAAAAGGTCGCAAGTTGTCATTGATAGTCTCATGGCAGATATGTTGGACCAATCTTACACAAGACCAAAGAGTGCTGTAGTCCACGCCCATGACGACATATTCCGAAGGGTCTCACAGGTAAGCTTAACTCTACAACATAACTCCATCGCGATCTGACAGTGATCTTGATAGGGTTCGACTGTTGGTGAGTTTTCCCACTTCGGTTCTCACGTGGTCCTCACTAATAACATCAGGTGCCCGGAGAAGATTTGCTTTCGCAATGAAGCAGTACACAGACGGAGTAGTCCATCATGTGAAGCAATTCTCTACAAATAGCATTCCTAGTATCGAGGAGATGCTAGAGACAAGGCGGCTTTCATCGGGAGTGACGCCTCTATATCATTTGATTGAGTATGCCCATGATATCAAGTTACCAGATGAAGTATTCCAAAACCACATTATCCAGAAGTTAGAGCTTCTGGGTGCGGACTTTGTCTTGTTGTAAGAGCTACCCATTATTCATCTTGGCTTTAGATAACTAATCGGCATGCAAGGTCCAATGACATCTTATCATACCGAAAGGAAGAAGTAAGTCGACCCATCTCATACAATATCTCAAATCACGGACGCTAACATGACGCAGAGTGACGACTGCCCATTCAGTATGGTCGCAGCTTGTCGCATGACCGGCCAATCCCCACAAGAGGCATTCGATACAGTCGGAAACCTTCTTGAAGAGAGATACCAAGATTGGCAGAAGGCAATTGAGCAACTGCCAAGTTGGGGACCTGAGACTGACGCGCATGTCGCTCGTTATATCCAAGGCATTCAAAACGTCGTGCAAGCCAACATCACGTGGAGGTACGAAAATCCCAACAAAAGTGAAACCGATTAAAATGCTCACATGCGACAGCTTCCGATCGGGGAGATATTTTGGGAAGCAAGCGTCCGAAATTCGACGGACGAGAATGATTGACGTGATGGTCAATCCACCATTTTTACAGGCAAGACAAAATCGGTCTGGGTGGCCAAACTTGGTCATTGGATCAATTTTCAGACGCTTCTTTGGTTCACTCATCATTTGTTTTATGTTTGCTTTTTATTTTACCATTCTGAAGGGTTGAGGGAGGGGAGTCACGGACCCGACAATTCGGATCACCTCCTTGGGCATTTAACCGGCTGCAAATATTGACCTTAGACTGAATAAAAAACATCAAAGCTGAGACAATTGATCAGCTCCGTGATCAAGATTGTGTCAGTGCGTCCGATCTGCTGAAAAAAGGCGGACAGCGGGTAGCCCTTCAGTAGTGAAGAGTCTGTGTTTCCAACTGTAAAATACTTGTGCATCACTGAAAATCCCGCTGTCCAGGGAGAGCTGACAGGCTGATCACTTCCCTAATCGTCCTCTCGCCTCCGACAAGGGGCATGCATGTCAGTGGATCGAGGGCTTCCCATCAGGCCAATACATTTCTTATTCCCGCGTTCCCTGTCAGCGACTAGCCAGTCAAGCCAGTGAGAGCCCCCCTTCTGTGAGGGGAGAAAAGAGCGGGATCCCGCTTTGTGTGTGTCATGCAGGCTATGCTTATGCTGTTGGTGAGGCCTGTATCACTTAACCTTATGCACTCTGTCTTCGGGCGTCATGCCGAAAGCTTTCGGCCGATGTATTTCGGCCACCACCGACTTTTTACGGTACAGTACAGGACTCCGAAAATGAATCCGTTGTCTATATCATAAACCGATACTAATGTCCAAGTTTGCACTTTTACTAAACTTTACTTGAGGGCATTTATTTAAAAATGTCGACCAAACCGCTGACTAAAACACCAACCCTCAAACGGTCACGGGTCCAAGCAGAGGACCAAGATAGCAATTACGACGCCTCGGAAAATACAAGTCTCAGCCATTTATTACATACAGATGAGGGTCATATCGATAATGGATTTTCCTGGTCACTAGTCAGTTCATCATGCCTTACAAATAAAGACGTAGCGATAGTTCTGACTGTATCTACAGCATAATAACAAGGACCATCATGACCTAGTCACTCTAGATGCTAGCGCTGACTCGCAATTACGAAATGCACTCCGCTTCCTCCCAGCCAAGCCTCAATTAGGTGAGCATCTGGTAATTTGACCTTATCTCACATCTGACATTTTCCAAGACGCTCTGATTGAAGCATTCTTCAGCAATGTCAATCACCACTACAACTTCATACACCCACCGGCTTTTATACGACAATACGTCAATTGGTCATGCAGATCGCAACAACGATGTGTCCAGGATCTTCAACTCACAACCCTCATTTTCATGATGTGCGCTTGCGTCACGCAGCACCTTGACATTGACGCGCAACAACCGCCGAAGGATGTTTCCAAGGCGTATCATGATGCTGGGATACGCCTTGCCGAGGCAATACCAGCTGGGTCCTATCATCTGATTAACCTTCAGTGGAAAGTCCTTTCTATCTGTTGGTTCAAAGGTGAAGCAAAATTCACTGAGGCCTGGCATACGATTGGGCTCGCTGTGCAGGAGGCATATGAGTTGGGTAAGTCAAGAACGCAAACAAAACAATCAAGCTCTTGCTGAACATCTTGTGTGCAGGACTACATAAATCGCGACATAAGGTGGCACAGAATATTGAGGTGCAGATTGGTCGACGAGCTTGGCGCGTATTGTACTGCTGGAACTGGTACGTAAAACCCGGGGAGCAAGACGACAAGTCCTCAATGGCTAACACCGCACAGGCAATTGTCTTCAATACTAGGTCGGCCATTCATCATGAATGACATTGATTCAGAGCCCGAACAACCCGACCTGAAAAGTTCCGCGCTGACACCAACACTCCATACCAAGCTTCAATACCAACTCATATCATCTCTCGCCAAGCGCTGGCAGACACCACAGAACATCAACACGCCATCTAAAGTCCGGGAATACAAGACGATGGTAGAACATCACGTATCCTCCTTCCCAGCAGCGTTTGCTCTAAACAACCCAGACACGTCGAAAGATGCGGAGTGGCCCTGGGTCGTGACGCATCGCTACTACGTCCAGACAATGGCGTACTTTATGATTTTACAACCATACAAAGCCTACTTACTACACCCATTAACAGATTTGTCTGTACCCGAGATACAACAATTACGAGAAGAAGCGGTGGACTGTTCGCTGAAGACGTTACAAATCGCAACTCAATGGGCATCTCGAGTCTCACAAGGTGATGGTCAGTTTCATCTTGTTGTCCTGTGTCTGTTTGACACGGCCGCTTTCTTATCCATGTCTCTACAAAAGGACCAAGTGAAGGACTTTCCTCAACGGACGAAAGTTGTTGTTGCGGTTAATGAGGCTGCTGCGACACTAAAGGAACTGCAATCAATATCACGGGGAGCTCAATCGTCTTACGGGCTTTTATGCAAGATTCTACGGAAAATGGATTGGAATGCTACGGATAAATGACTCACGATTTATGTTACGTATTATACCTGGTTGCACTTAGGTGTTTTTATGTCAGAAATGATAAATGCTTATGAACTCTCAAGCCTCTCTATGATAAAGCATGTCATTTCCCATCAGCCCAGAATCTCTCCAAAGCGTCCTGTCGAACTTCATATGCCCAGTGATGACAAGTCTGATGCACCACAGGACTCACATCAACCTCATCTTCGTCCCTAACATCATCCGCGAACACTGTCCATATCCCCAAAGCCACGTATTTCTTGAGCAATATGCGTCGCCAACGACCTGTCTCGCCAACGCACTTTCTCCAACGACTGATCTGGCGCTCATCATCTGAGCATCGACGACCCATCCAGAAACGACAATACCACTGAAACCACCCCCGAACATCGTACTCGTGTGCGATCCAGCCTGCTGCTTCCCATTCCTCAATGCTTTGTCCGCATGCGACGCCGTACTTGTTTATCTCGGGATTGTATGTGTCGCTGGTGAGATATTCATCCACGTTCAGTCCTGCAGTCCATGAGGATGGTAGTTCTCTCCAATCATCTTGTATAGTGATTTTCAGATGCTTGGAGAATAATGGTCGCCAGTAAGAGCCGCCAAAGCTTCCTTCTCGGATGATCTCTTCTGGGGATTTGTTCGGCCGGAAATCAGGATGCGAATCAAAGTGGAATGCTCCAGAAGCATCCCGAATTGGCTCATCAGCTTCTGGCTTCCAACTTGTCCACCCTTCTATAATGGATTTAACATCTTTGGGATTTTGAGGCTTTGATCCAAGGTCTGAACTCGTTGATTGCACTGCGTCGTTGTACACCGTCCGACGCTTTTTGGTGGTTCTAGTGGATGACTGTGATAGAGATGCATCATCTCGATCTTCATCATAGCTCGGCTTCGTGCTGGCTTCCGCTATGCGCCTAGACTGTCTGGTAGGCGCGCGTGGTGAAGTAGCCTTACGTTTCACGCTTTTGCTGGCAGACTTAGATTGAGGATCGACCTTGGGTATGGGATTCTTGAGTTCACTGAGAAGTATCTCATTCTGCTTAATGTTTTGTTGTCGCCTTGCCGCAAAGTCAGTCATTTTGGAATCTGACACGCGTTTATGGTGGTGTCTACGCGTAGAAGGCGTCAATACGGTAGGAGGATACTCGAGCACTACGTCATAGACCTCAAGTTGCGCCATGCCAGACAAATACAGTTAGTGCCAGCCCATTCCAAGACATGTAGGGATTAAATATCTTAAAGTATAATAATTAACTTAAATTTCGAAATACAACTAAAGAAAACAATAAAACTCCTTGACCTTGGGTAAGAACTTCTTTCTGATCTACAGTGTATGTAATGAATGTAAGCTGGAGGCCGGACCGGCTCCACCTTAGTATGCCGGCAATGCGGTTAGGTAAATCAGCAACAGCGGCCTTCCAGATATTAAAAAGCCGTCTCTAACTCGTTAATTTTGCTCAAGACTTTCTAAAGTATCTGCAAGATATTCATTTACTCCATTCCTAATCTGCAATTCTTTTGCTAGCTTTTACCAGCCACCGTGTATGCCCATAACATTCTCCGACAAATCAGCCTTTGCGCAAGCTTTTCTCGTGCTCAGCGAGGACGCTCCAGTGCTCGGGGCTTACCCCACTATTGTCTTCAATTAGGGACCCATAACTCGTTCACAACATCCGCCGTGGCTTCATCAATCGATAGGTCTAATACAATCGGATTTATCGGCCTTGGCGCCATGGGCAATCATATGGTCAGCTCCTGCACGCCAATTCATTCCTTAGACGGAGCATCTAACTAAGATAACTAGCTCAACAACCTTATTTCGAGATATAGGAGCCATGGTAGTGGAAAGGAAGTCGGCTTCGCATTGTGTGATGTGAAACAGGCCGCGGTAGACAGTATCATCAAACGCCAAGACTCTCAGCATCCCGATGTGCCTCTTATCAGTTGCTCATGTAAACATGCACCATAGGAGAAGACTTCTCATGTATGCTAATGGTGTCGCTAATACCTCATAGCACCTTATGATGTAGCTCAGAGGGCTTCTACCATTATCACCATGGTTCCCACCGGAAAGCATGTCCGGGAAGTGTACGTTGGCCAAGATAGGAGTGTCCTGAGCGCTCTCGAAACCATGAGTCAAGATCAACGCGCAGATACTCTCTGCATTGATCAGTCTACCATTGAGCAAAGTGTCAGCAAAGCGGTTGCCTTGCAGCTGCGACAGGTCGGCGCAGATTTGGTAGACGCCCCAGTCTCAGGAGGTAAGCCGAGTGGCCCATTTCTACCATGAAAGCTGATCCAAAACGATATAGGTGTCATTGGTACGGAAAAGGGCACATTGGCCTTTATGGTTGGCGGATCAAAGACCTCTTACGATCGCTCACTCCCCGTACTTCAAGCCATGGCTCGCAAGGTCACATATTGTGGGAACCTTGGGACTGGACTTACCGCCAAGATCTCTAATAAGTGCATTGCCCATGAACCGTGCGCTTGTGGTACAATTGCTACCGCAGACACTTGCGTAAAATATAGTCTCCTACTTGGTATCACCATGCTTGGCTTGAGGTGAGTTAGAAACCAGTCATGCCACCAGATATTTGAGAGCAGAGGCTAATGGAATTAAGTGAGGCAATGCTGCTGGGGAAAAGACTCGGCGTTGGTCCTCAAGTACTTGCTGCTATCATCAACAACTCCACGGGGCGTTGCTGGTCCAGTGAGGTAGGTTGTCTATGCAGCGGATTGGCATCTTCCAGTCAGAGTACATTCTGAGTTCTGACGTTCTTGTCTAGATTAACCACCCCGTTCCTGGGGTCAAGGCTGGAGACTCTAGCCCTCCAGCGCACCGGAATTACGAGGGCGGCTTTGTTACAAAGCTTGCTCACAAGGACCTTGCTCTTGCTGTATCTGCTGCTGAAGAGGCCAATGTCCCTCTTGCGGTGGGAAGGTGCGTCGAGAAGACATATAGACCGTTGGCCCAGTCTAACTAGGTTTTCTATACTAGAATAAGCTCTTA